>JAVCKT010017972.1:0-18517 GCA_032273925.1 Rhynchotus rufescens
GATAATTCTTACCAAGTCAACTTGCAGGCTTGTATTAAGCTAAATATTTGCAAATTTTATGATCAGTTCTGTATTTTCCTCATAATATAGATCTCACTGTATCCAATGAAACACAAAAGCTGCATTCTCTTTAGAAAAGCTTTTCTATGTTTAAATTATATCAGTATGAACCCTCTTCCAGGAGCTTATCAGTGCAAATGTCAGAAAAAGCAGAAATTGCCCTCCACGAGCTGTCAAAAGGAATTTTCTACAGAAAGCCCCCAAACCTTGTCCACTACTCTTGTACCAAGGGCTCTCCGAGGGCTGTTCATGTGTCAGATGATGGAGAGGAAAGCGCCTGGGCCTTCTCTCAGGCCTAGTGAACCAGAAAAGCTCCCCAAGAGTCTGCTCAGCAGAAGGGTCAGGGAGCAGAGGACTAAAGGTAGTTTTAGTTTAGGGGCTGCCAGACAGCAGGATGGCTGCAGGCCTGGAGCCAACTGCAGTTCTGGATTTCCTGCTCAAGGGCAATGTCAGTATTTCGAAAGTTCCCGTGAAGCAGAACTTGCTTGTCTGTGTCTTGTTTTAACAGAGCAGAAATAATGACACACCATTGCTGAAGCTGCATGTGCTCACCCAAACCTCAGCAGCCACTAACTGAACTTGTGACTTTTGGGTTGATTTCAGCCTGACCACCAAGTACAGTTGGTTTCTGCTGGGGCATCTCAGGGCCTGGCGCACCCTGTGCACCCCTTTGCTGTTGGGGGTGTCCAGGCCCCAGGCTCCACAGTGAAACTCGCACCCCAGCCTGTGCAGATGGATGGCCGAGCTCCCTCATATTGTGGCTCTGCTGTAGACTGGGGCAGCCCCCATGGCCAGTCTGCCCAAAACTGCAGCACTCAGCAATGAAAACCCATCTCGGTGCCTCTAGACCTCCCACTATTCAGCAAGAGCCTGGAATTGCTTGCAAGCATCCAGCTTTTCCTGTTCCTAGTGACAGAGCCTTAAACTGGGAGCAGTTCAAGTGAGCTCTCCCAAAGCTCCCAGCTTCCACATGAGATCTGAGACCCTGGTTGAACTCACACGTCCTACACTGTCCTGCAAACCAAGAGAAGTTAAACATTTAGCTGCAAGACACTGAAGGCTCTTAAATCTCCATCTCATGCGGAAAGTGTGGAAATCTCTCAAGGCTAATGTAGTGCTACAGATCCTAATGGTCCTGATGGCAGGGAATTTAAGTAGATGGACTGTCCCAAAGTGGTAAATCTGTAAGTGCACGCTTATCAACTGAGTGATAAACCAGACAAGAATCTGGTGAAATCCAACTAACAAATCATATTCAATTAAATCCAAATTGTGTAACTGGCAAACTCTGCTGAAACTCCACTTTATCAAAACATTTCTGACCAGCTCCATCATAAACAAGTTTTCTAAGTTTTTGAAAGCTGATACATGTACCCACTGAACTCAGTGGAAAATGGATTGATATCAGTGGCATAGTTTCAGCCCCTTTCACATCAATCATCGAATAAATATTGTCTCCCATGAGGGTTTCTGTGGAGAACTGTGAAGACAAAGATAGGAGAAGATGTGGAGTGGTAGCAAATTCATAAGATATACTGCAAGCAGTAGAACTTTACAGATAACCTCCTGCCTTTTTCCAAAACTGTTTCAAATCTGGCTTTATTAGAAGCTGCCCTAGAAAATGATCTTCCCTGTTTCGCTGGATATTGCCTATTTTCTGACAGCAACATTAATCAGAATACAAACTTCGGTGGCCCACCGAGTACTTGCTAGGCTTCTGAAATAGGTAATTCAAAGAAAAGTTTCCAGGTAGTCACACTGTAGCACTGTATATACTTGCAGAGTGCCTACAAGGTCTTCACTTGCTCTGTTTTAAAGTCCTGATTTTCACCACTTTTGCTCTCCAAAAAACATATCGAACAGACTCAGTAATCTCAGCTGCAGTATCTAAAGTGTTATTTTAAAAGGCTTCAACAGAGTATTAATTTAAGCAAATCTGTAAAAAGAAACAGCCCTAGCAATATGCATATAAACTGTGTTTAGTAACTGTTTTTTTTTTTTCTCTTTGAAAATGGACCACAGTAAAATCATGTAAATGTTTTTAAGGATTCTCCTTCAGGACACAGCTTTGAATGGCCAGATATGGACTGGCAGTGCGGGGGGGGACTGAATGACAAGGAATTATCAAGCAACAGACAGCAACATTAAAGTGAATAATATGTTCTTACCCAGTAGTGCTACCAGCATTAACAAAACTACAATGTGCTTCACAGCCTTTCTTTTGTAAAAATAAAGGAGAATGCAGAATGTGATTATTTCTATGATCTGGAAGTAAAAAGAAAGAAAGTTAGAGCTGTTATGTAATAAATGCTTCATTCAAAGTCTTTGAGATGTCACATTCATCTGCTCTGCTCTATCAGTTCAAAGGAGTTTTAATCTATTAAGCATTTTGACTGAAAAGTAACCTTACCACTAGTCAGCAGAGTTTTCAAACAACTGTTCTCACGTATCTTTTGTATTGTAGGGTAAGTTAACTTTAAGCATTTATTCTTTCTTTACCTTATGCTTTTGCTCATCTACTTTCTCACTGGTAGCATTAAGAATACTTTTTTTATGTGCCAGCAAACTTTCCTGTGTTTGTCAGAAATAATTCTTATAGAAACCCGATGTTTATAATAAATCCCTACAGAAGGATGCACTTACCTGGGGGAATGGCCATCCCTCCCTTTAGTGACCGTTTCCCCAGTGCCCACCTCTGTGACACACGAACTCACTTTTTGCCACCCTCTTTGCCCTTCTCCCTGGTTCTACCCCAAAAAAATCCTTAACACTGGCTTTTAGTTCAAACCTGCTGCCACACATAATACGGAGAAGAGCATTTATTTCACGTGGTGGTTCTCAGATCACAGGCTACCTGTCAGAAGAGGACCTGGAAAAGCTCAATGACACACCAGCAGACCGTGCCGCGGGACATCTGCAGTTGCTGAAGCAGCTTTACTTGCGCTGCACACAGTCCAAATTTTCTCCCTCAATAACACCTGACAGCTCAGTGACTGACAGTTAGATTTGCAGAATTGCTATTAAAAGCCTCCTTGCAGATTCCTTTAGTAACTCTTGCTTTTTGCCAGTGTGGTGCCGTTTCAGCAGCGGCGGCTCAGCAAAAGCTCCCTGCTATTACAAGCTGTGGAAGCCACTGCCAGACCTCGCTCTGGGCTGAAAACTGGGCAGGTGAGGTGGTGCTGGGGAGAGTCTGCCAGGCTGGCAAACCGCAGCCCATCTCCAAACAAATATTTGCTCTGCTCTCATTTATCTGACGAGGTGACTGAGAGGGAAGCAGGTCTCCAGCCTGTCTCCTACTGCATGGGCCCTCAGGACCCTCCTGCTGTAAACTGGGACGGGGAGGGCAGCCAGGCACAGCTGGGGCTCTACGGCTGTTTCTCTGCAGCTGCTCTCCATGCTCATCCCTGCAGCTGTGTCTGAGGCAAGTTTGGATCGTGATACCTGGGAGGTGGGAAGCCCAGGGTGTAAGGGAATGTCCCAGTGACTCTGCTCCAGCTGCAAACAGCACGAGGAGAGCCTGAGGACAACCTATGTGACAATATGACAGGAGCACCAGAGCACCTCCTTCCCCTGCAAACTGTGATGGGGGTTGGCCTGAACACACAACTTCTGCGTGTCCTTCTGGGTTGGATCTTGCATGTGTCACATGCAACCACGGAAAGCCCAAGTGGGGACCAAGTCATGGCCAAAGCCATGAGGACAAGGAGGCAGGTGACTGACCTGCAAAAGCCACCGAGCTTTGGCCCTCACCCTCCCTCCCACCTCAGCTGGTACCTGAGCTTCTGCATCCTCAGCATCTTGAAAGCACATGTATTCTCCCTCCTACCCAAAGTATAAGGCAGTAGCTCAAACCTGCCTTTACACCCACAGAAAACAGCAAATGCTAGAGCCAAAAAAGCTTCTGCAAAGCCCAGGAGGCTGGTGAAAATGGGGATGTTGGAGATTACTGAGAGATGCTCAGAAGCCCAGCAGCTTTAGAGGCTGTGTGAAGAAAGAGAAGTTTGTGCATGTCAGGATATAATCAAATGGGGAAAATAAAGATGGAAAAGAAGATTGTGTTCATTATTGAATCTCTTCTTTTCTCTTTTACTAAAGAAGATAGTACTAGACAAAAACCGTGATTCCAACACCATGTTACTATTTTATGTTTTTTAATGCCACTCCACTCTTAGCCCAACAATAGCCATAAGGCAGCACTGGAATCAAAAAAGATCTGTGTATTTGTTGCACTGCTGCATTTCAAATGAAACAACGGAATAGTTTTCACTAGTGGTTATATAACGAAACAGCCAGTTTCTCATTTTGGAGAAAGAGCACACCAGGAAAACAGTCATCTGCCCAAGTCAGCTGCTAAATTTCTCTGCCACACTAATGATCCCTCAATTTAGTAGTGTTCAGAAATACTAGCAGAATGTAATTGTGCTTTAATTATTTTTTGATTTACCTTCATAATTATCCTTTGTTCCCAAAGACAACCAAAAGGGAATTGCATCTCAGGACACAAATTTGGCTTCTATATCACATTTCTCCAAAAATTCCCAAAGAAACTAATGATCACAAGAGCTAGAAAAGCATGCTATTTTCTACAAACATGCCATATATATATATATATATATTTATATATAAATTGCTATTAGTTAAACACATGCATTTATGGGCTAATCTTTGCAATCTGTTATCAAGTGTTGGTCTCATCTCTCTTCGTGATGACTTCCCTCCCCACTATGCTTGCAACCAGAGGTGAAAGCTGGGACACCAGGCAATAGAAAAGAGGCTTTTGCTCCAGTCTTGCACAGAGTTGCTGCACCAGCTTCTCCAGGTTTATTCAACAGTGTAACAGTGAGTATGTCTAAATCGGGAGACAAGGTAGGAGTCGTATTAGTAGTGGCAGATATGCACTGCTGGACCTGCAGAAATGCTACCTCATGCCAGCTCCTGCATGCTGCCTGCTCTGACACGTCACCATGACCTCCAAGAGCAGAAGGGAGCACCAAGCACCACTAACCTCAACCAATGCACATTGCTACTGATGCCTCTGGGCACCAGCCCTCCGTTGGTCTCCCTGTCATTGGCTCTTCTCTTGCTAAAGAGCTGTCACAAAACTCCACTGTAGTCTCTCTCTACTTAAAAGCAAATCAAACTACAAAAAAACAAAAAAACCAAACATGCTTCTGAAAGGAAACAGCCAAGCAAAACTGTCCAAGGAAAAGTGAGAAGCCCCAGACTCTGGCTCTGGAAGGGACAGGCAGGTCTGTGTGCTTGACTGAGGCCACTTCCTGGGGAAGCTGCTAAGAGCAGTGGTGCACCATGGATGGGTGGTCCTGAGGACACACTTGTGGAGGAAGCTGATGCTTGGTTTTGATGGCTGGCATTTAACTTTACCCAGCTCTGCCAAGTCTCGCCCACTGAGCATGAAATTCAAACAATTAGTGCTCTCCTCATGCTTGCCAGCAGCCAAACTATTCTTCCCGTGTTTGTGGTGCCACAGTTCTCTGCCATTTGGTGACCCGCCTGCAGGTCACCTGGAGTCACCAGGCAGGGAGAGGCCGTGGCACGGAGCCACCCTAAAAGCAGAGCTCTGACGGGATCCCATGCGGAAGGGCATCCTGCTGGGGTGCTCAGCTTCTGCCTGCAGGACTGGGTCCTGAGCACTACCCAAAAAGGTGCTCGCTCTCAGCTGAGAGCTGTGGCAGTGCTAATGCAAACACCAGGAGGGAGAAGTGTTTAGATTCACTCAGCTTCGTGTATTCTGTTTAAAAGAACTAAAGACCTGCTTGCAATTGTTTCTGCTGTTACAACTAGTCTGTTCTGAAGTTTCTTCAAGCTCCAAGAGTTTTATATTCATGATGTTTTCCATGTTTCTAAGCATTACCAGAAGGCACCAGATCAAAATGCCACAGCCTTCCTCAACTGTTTTTGTAGGACATAACAGCATTACAGGGACCAATGAACCAGGAGCATTCTTAGGTCTTCCAGGCACTTTGATGGGAAAACAGAAATTCTCTGAACCTGATTTTGCAGAGATTAAATATTAACAACCCAGTGTTACTCTGTTTAGGGAAACCTAAGAACTTCATCTATAATGTATCCTCTATAGCGACTAAAACTGCACATAAGCAAAAGAGAAAAGGCAAGATAGGATAGTCATTCTTGCTCAGACGTGATTAAGTTGCTGCAAAAGCTCAGGAAGTGAGTCAAAGTTGCCTCCTATGGGAAATTCAGGCTGTTTTTCTTCGTAGACCTCCTCTGGAGGTGGAGTGCCACCTGGACAGGGTGCCCTGGACAGGGTTTATCACCCACACAAAGCATTTTGTACCATTGGGGATTTATCTTTCCCAGCAGACCTCACATCAGGGCTACTTTTAGAAAGTTGGACTGCATTATACTGCTGCACTGTCTCCTCTCTATATATATTTGTACTGGAAACTCTGCAGCTTATGCTATGCTTTTTATATCTCAGCAGTCAACCTGTGCTAGGCAATCCACAAACAAATATGAAGAGCTAGTACCCTGCCCAGAGAGTGTTTATAGTAGGTTTTGTCTTAACTTCCAGCAGCCTGCCAGGCTAATCGGGCTGGTATCTGAGTCTTTTGTGTAGCTTTCCCTTCCCCTTCCTCTTTGGACATGAAGCTCAAAATAAATGAATCCTAGAAGCAAAAGGAACAAATCAAGCAATGTGTTAATGGCAACGGAGTCAACAAGACTTCCTGCATAGTAGTTCTCTCCATCCCTGCAGCCCATGTTGTAGATGCAGAATTCGGTACTGGGCAGGGAAAGCGATGAGAAAGTCTAGGGGTTACCTACCACCTTCTTTTAGTCTCTCTGAGGAAGAACAAAGCAGTTTTCCTAGGCATTCAACTGTTCTTATGACCTTTTCCAGAAATAGTCAAAGATGTCCTCTGGGAAAAGTGATTTTCCAGCAAAGTGTTGGTTTTAAGAAAAAGTTTGAGAACTTCCCGCTTGAATGAAAGCCTGGACATTAATAATGTAGGCAAAGTGAGGTACATCATTGGGGAAAAACAACATTTCTGAAGCTCATATACCACATCTTCTATATTCAGCCGAAGGAACAAATTTTCAGCATTCTAGAGGGACAGGGAGAAATTCTTCCTACTCACTCTGGTCTTAATCATGATGCTAATTAGATGCATCAAAGAAGAAGGATGGGGTTTGAAGTTTGTATACAGATACTTCAATCAAGTGGTATTTTTGCCTTTGATTTCAAACTCGGGTTCGGGTTAACAGCAGGCTGCAGCAAAGCAGGCAGCCTCTCCACATCTCTACTCCACACAAAGCTCCTCTGGGCCAGACTCGGCAATGGGGAAATAAAACAGAGTGGCATGACCAGAAGGATGCATAGCCTAATTTTCAAACCCACTATTCTATTACATTCCAGAAGAGCATTATAATTTAGGTGTACATACAGACAATGTGGTATGAACACATACATAGCAAGTATAACCACTGCCAATATTTAGTCTTTCTCTCAAGTCCACTAAAAAATAAAATCTTTTCTTTCTCATCAGTCCTGCAAAACTGTTACTTTCCTTTGAATCATAGCTTGAAAGGCATTTTCTGGCCTATCAAATATTAAGCATGGGGACTTGGTGACCCAGGGACTTGCACCTTCTCCTTTGAAAACCACACAGGGAGCAATTTATCTTCCAGGTCATATTTCAGACTCCAATTCATGATGCTGCAAGATGCCCAGTTATTCTGATTTAAGAAGAACCATCCTCTACATACTCACCGCATATATCACAAAAGGCCAGCTCACTAAGTAATTCTGTACTTTCTTTGCTGTGATTTCTTGGGGTACACTTGGAGTGAAAGTCACCAACAGGTATGTTCCTGTTACAGCCAGTGTTCCTCCTTTAAAGAAAAGACATGTTACTTTGGTAATAGGCATAATCACAGCTGTCTTTGCTTTCCAACTCATTTGGAAATAGCTGACAGCAAAAAATTTTAGTCCATTTCATCAGATCTGGGTTTAGGAAACTGTATCCTTACCTAGCAGCATAATTTTTAATAAACACTCAAAGCATTCTGGAAATAGGAAAAAAAAATATCAGGAACTACTTGTGAATTAGAGCTCCAACTGGGCAATGCATTTCCAGATAAGCTCAATTCTAACACCAAGTGCATGACAAAGGTGACTTAATCCTCCGTATTTCTCATAGTCACAAAGCAGATCGCATCTCATCCTAAACTGAAAGGACAAGTTGTTCATTGAGGCAGACAGCTAGATCATTAAATAGTTCAAATAAACACAGCTCTTCTGAAGTCAGTGTGACCACAGAGATCTACACCAGCTATGGACCTGCCCTGGAAACTTGAAGTGTAACAGACCCAGTCCAACGCTTGTGCGAAGCTGTCACGAAGCCAGCATTTTGGCCACTCCCTGCTGTATTTGCAGACCTATGAACTGTTTCATAAAAGGTTGAGTTACAAGAGACTGTTCAGCCTTCAGGTTGCCGGGCCCCTTTTCAAGGTCAAACTTGCCTTATTGTGCTTTTAATAAGAATCTGGAAGTTCTGCCTTGTGGACAGCCAGCTGACAAACACAGATGTTCACGGAGGTATCTAGATACAAGTGAGCCGATCATGAGCTCATAAGCTGCATTGGATTAAGGAAGATATTAGCTAATCAATTTTTTTTCAAGTAATCTTTAAAAATTCTTGGCAAAGCCGTGTATCGGTATGGAGTACAAGGCTTAGGAATACAAAACAAAGCACATCCGGAGGATTTTGCTGGCACTGCTATCACACACGGTTCCTTTGGAAAAGCAAAACTGTTCTATATTTATGTGCTTGCAAAAACATCACCATATTTCCCATTATACAGCTCATTCCTATGGAATGTAGCAACATTGTTAATCCTCCTTGCAAAGTCTAACTCACAGAAATAAAATAAATCAGTGCTGAAGACTACTTAAAGCAACCCAAAATATAAGACCGTAAGGGAAACATGATCAGTTGGGGGAGGAGGGAGAGGAGGAGAGGCAGATTTTGAACTTAGCAGTTGAGCTGGCAAACTTGGATCCCAAACCTAAATAAATATTATATAGTATTCCTTAGTATTCCTGGAACAATACTGAACAGATCATTCCAAAGCATTCATGAGAACAGCTGGAATGTCCTTATTATAGTATCAACAACCAAGGCTAGTAATGTTAGGAACCTCACAGTAACAGCAGGCAGCCCACAGCAACATCAGGTTCACTACCCCGGCTTTACACCCAGCTTTGGTGTAAAGTCCAAACCCTGAAATCTGCTTGTCTTGCACTACTAATATGTTCAAGCAGGGCAGTTTTGACAGGCAACAAAAATCTTGGATGCAGACTAAGAGCTGACACGCTTTTACAGAAAAGAGTATTTCCCAACAAAAAAAAAAAAAAATTGATAACATGATTATTTGTTCTTTGAAATGGCAAAATTAGTACCAACAGGGAAGTTGTCATTTTTAATTGAGCTTCAATTTTTGTGCAATATCATGTAGAAAGAAAAAAAAATCTCCTGAGTGAATAATTCAAAGGTCTATTGTTTTTATTAAAATTTCCTTGTACTCATGAAGAGAATAGTAAATATATCCTCAGAGACAAAAACAGACAATGAAAATAAATCTGAGCAATAAGGACACACAAAGAATGAGTTACAAGAGAGGAGGACTTGAGTGTGCAGACTTCATACATATTGAAATTTTCCCCTCATTTTGTCACTTCCTCCCAATTTTGCAAGTATCAGCCTCAAAGCACTTGCTCAGGGAAGTGGGAGTGTGAAGGTGTGGGGGGTCTGCATGAGAGTTCCAGCTTGCTAAGCATATGGCAGGACACATATTAGCAAATGCTTACTTACCCAATATATCAGCAGCCCTCATTGTCTCCTTTAGGAAGAGGCTAGAAATAAATGCACTACCTGGAAGGGAGATACAAAGATGTCTTTCATATTTGATAGAATATCAAGTGCTATAGCAAAAAGCTGATTTGGGCAAAGCGTACGTATGTCTCATGGGTGCTGCTGTCATGTTATCCCCTGGTACAAGAAGCCAGGAGTCCATCCTGGCAACCAACCTACTCTCAGGTTTTAAAGCATCTTATTTGCACCCAGTAGGCTCTTAATTGCCTGTTACCCACTTGGACACTGATTTAACTGACCTGATTTTTCATATGTGAAAATTCTAGGAAAACTGGTAACTGCTCAGCACGACTGTTCCACTCTCCATTTTTTGTGACCTCAATTATATGGACTTCACAGAATCACAGAACAGTTGAAGTTGGAAGGGACCTCTAGAGATCATCTAGTCCAGCCCCCCTGCTCTAGCAGGAACCCCTAGAACATGTGGCACAGGGTCGCATCCAGGTGGGGTTTGAAGATCTGCAGAGAAGGACACTTCACAACTTCTAGATCAATACAAATCACCTTGCAGAGGGGTAAAATTCTGCTTCCTTTGGTATTAGAGGCTTAAAAGTAAAGCAACAGATGAACAGTCCAGAGGAGAACAGTTGCTGCAAAAGCACAATAGTTAGTACAAATTAAGACTGGTCATGTTATCTGCAAAAGATGGAGGAGGTCTCATGCAGTGTAGTTGTAGCACTGCTCACAGCTTTCTATAGTGACTCGTGAGGAAGAAATAAAATGCAAGTAAGCACTAGAAATAATCTTTTATTTCCAATCTGTCAGTTCTTTTGCTTGTCCAGCCCTGGTACTGACCCTTGTGCCTCCTCCTAGTCCTGCCTCATCTAGAAAGGCAGCAGTGGGTGAGCAGCAGTAGTGATTAAGACGATATTTCTGGTGAACAACTCAGTGTGGACATGTGCTGAAGAGGAAAGAAAGGGTTTGAAGTGATGAAGATGAATGAGACTGTTGGTCAGCCAGGAGAAGCCTCTATTCAAGTGTGCATTAGAGCATCTACCTTGAAGGAGATGAGATCAAGAGTCTGAAATGCTCCGTTGTGCAAGAAGTGATGGAAGTGCATCAGTAATGCTAGATCCATTTGGAAACATTCAAGACCTTCTCTGACCAAGAGGGATAGTGAAGGGACACCCTGAACCTAAATCCCAGGCTAGTGTTACAAGCCATCTGTTCCTGCCTAGAGCATGAGCTTCTCAGTTTATTCTTCAAACAGCAATTTAAACTTTTTGTGGCTGTCCTTCTCTAGCATCTCTGTTATCCTGATGGAAAAGTTAATTTGCGATTAGCTAGTAGGTGTATCCTAGATAAATCAAAACAGGATCATATCAAGACATAAACAGAAATCTGGAATTCAGCATCATGTCTGTGTTGCCCAGTCAACAGAAAATCAGACATAGTGGAAATAATAAATTTAAACTGTATGATGAGTAATGGAGATCTATCCAAAGGAATATAAGTAATTGAAAAAGCCTCACTGAAAGCAAGCTGCTTAAGTTGTATGGTTTTCCTTTTATATATTTTCTTACACAATGTTGCAGTGATAACTTAACTGAGGAAAAGACACTGGTATCCAGGCAACACTGGTACAACCAGAGCTGCTTAACTTTAGAAAAGAGAGAGGATAAAAACCAGGAAAGGAGCAGTAGGCACCCTAGTAAAATCGGGAATGAATTACTGCTCTGTCGTAGCTCTCAAATGCCATCTCAGACCACCCAGCCAGACAGTCACCATAATGAGAACGACTTGTAGCTTAATGAATAGAGGCCTCAGCAATTTTTATTTTTTGAGTCCATGCTCTTGTCATCTGTGTTAATAAATACACTAAATTGAATATGAGGAGAATGCAAGACTTGACTCTGCTAGGTGCTGAGCATCTCCTGGAAAGGTCTGGCTGCCTTCTCTTCTGATGATCTGATAGAGATCTAAGAGACACCAGTGTTTTATGGGAGACAATAATAGAGTTTGCTCAGTGACCTTTCAGCTCACAAAAACAAGATTTCACACAGCTGTTTCTGTGGCCTCATGTGGGCTTCTCACACTCAATGGCCCCAGTTTATTACAAATTTTATACCAATTACAGTGAGTTCCCATCTTACCAAACTTTACATATCCTCAGCAGAGTACCTGCGTCTGAGCAGGTTGTCAGGACTCTCAGGGTGCCCATGGGGGATGAAGTGAGTTACACTCCTAATTCTACTGCCTAGTTCTTGCAAGCTGATAAGGCAATCTAAGGATCCAACCTCTGAAGAGAGCAGTAGTCACAGTAGGGCCACAGCATGTCCAGAATGCGTCCATGTAAGGAAAATTGTCATTCAATCTGTCATCCACTTTAATAATACATTCAAATATGGCAAGCCCTTTCTCCAGAGATGGCTGGTAATGCACAAGGGATCAGGAGCTTAACAGAAAATATGCATAATTAATGCTCTTTATGATGTGTAATATGCAGAACAGCCTAAAAATAGAAATGGTTTTAAGAACACATATTAGGGCCATCTGGGAGAAAGGGAGGAATTGGCAGAAACTGAAATAGGAGGGGAAGTGCAACACAAAGGGAGGAGACTAAAACCAGTGAGAGATTTTGAACAGAAAAGGTAACTGTCCCTGTGGATAAACCACCAAGACTTCACATCTGTGGAAGTGAGGAGTAAATTAGGAGCAGTATAGCTGAGCAAAAGCACATAGAACAGTTACAGAGAACTGAGAGGGAACTTGCACTGCAGCCTGGCAAAGACTGGCAACACCCTCAGGAATAAATTTTTAGCAAATACAGTAGCATAACCAAGACAACACCTTGTTATTTTACATTACCTACATTTCAATTTTTACTTATAACTCTCTGCTTTTAAGCTTTGTAAGTTTGACTTTTAAATCATCTTTTATGTTCACCAGTTTGCCTGAGTAAGAGTCAGCCTGAATATGGACAAATGAGCGGAACCAAGGGCAGATCATGTTCATGTAGAGGGTAGCTCTCTAGAAGCCTTGGGCAGGAGGAGAAGGGGAATAAAGGGAGCCCCAGGAGTGCAGGCGGGTGCAAGCAAGCACTCACTTTGCCACCTGCAGGTCTGGCATTTTCCACAGTCCTTGAAGAGAGACAGCAGGCAACAAAATGGAGAGAAATGTGACTCCTTCATAGCTGCTCTGCCCCTCTTCCTAATACTCTTTAGAGCTCCATCCTACAGTCTCAGGTGTGTTTTGCTGCTTAAGACATTAACCTCTGCAGAAAAGGTAGTCTAAACCAATATACCAGATGACAAACACTTCTCCCTGCAATCCTTCCATGGGGGAGTGACCTCCACGCTTTGGGCCAAGCGCGTGTTAAGGGCCTCCTGAGGTTCCTTCAAGCCTGTGATCTGCTGAACCCTTGGCAGAAGAGTAAGTGGGCAGCCAGAGACCACTGCTCAGCACACCAGATGTATGAGTCAGAGCTCTTCCTAAGCCCCTGATTCAGCTCCTAAAAGCACCCGTGTCAAAATGCTCATGCTCTGCTCCCCAGACCTTTCACAACTTCCCCACACCTTCCATCACTGCTCAGGTGAGGTGCCCCCATCTTCCCAGCACTTTGCCTCAACACAGCGTCTTCCTACCCTTGCACTTTGCTCTAACCAGCCTCTTCCTTACCTGACTGAAGCAGCCTGTATCTATCCTCCTTCTACCAGCTCCAAATTTCCCCTTCCCCATGCCAGGATCCTCCCATTCCCCCTCTGCCATGGGAGCCGCATGCATCCTTCTCCTCCACCATTACTACTGATGTGGAAAATAAACCAGTGAACATTATGTTCAGTTCTACGGCTGAACAGACAAAGGGAGGAGGCAAATTGTTTGGCTGAAAGGTATTAACATGTCTTTGTAAATGTTCACTAGTTTGCCTGTTTCTTTTTAAAAAGCTGTAGACAGTTTTGGAGATTGAGATCCGCCCAAGTGAGAAATTTTCTCTGATTATTTTTTAATTGGTCAGCAATAGAATTCAAAAATACAGTAATCCAGAAAATATTGTGTCAAAGTGTAAGTTCTCGGGAGCTTGGCAATAAAACCAGCAATTTATAATTGTCTTAAAATCTTGGTGGTTTTGAATCATTACTTTGGGAATACCACACATGCACAACTCTGTGTCTGAGCTGTTAGCCTGCCTGTCACCGAGGCAAGGACAGCATTCCAGTTTGTGGAAGAAGGCTTGTATACTCTCAGAACATTTTTAGCTTTTTAACTAATTATTAAAGTAAAACTTTTAAAAATGGGCACAGATCCAACTCCTACTGAAACCTTGCTATAACAGGAGAGGGCCAGAACATCTTCTGAGACTTTCTGTTAAGTATTGAACTGAGTACTGAACCAAGCCTGAACAAATGAGGATCGCACAAAATAAAACACATCCTAAAGCAATCTTTATATTCACTTTTCATCTTGATTGCATGATCATATCAACACCCACAAAGTAAGAAGTCTGTAAAATAGCTCTATCTGTATGTTCCTTTCCTGAAGGCTCATGAAACTCTTCATCTGGAAATACGAAATTAATATTTCAAATGAAAACTCTTATGACCTGGTGCATTATTGAGTTATGATAAATAAAATCTATTGGGTAGAAAATGCAAAAAGATCAGTTTATTTGCAGCTTCATTCTTTTTTGTTGAAACAACCTTGTCTTCTCATGCTTCAACATAAAGCAGGCTGTTTTGTATTCATTAGCTCTCTATTACTGCAGCACAGGAATTCCAATTTTAACGGAAAGAAATGGTAGAAAGTGTTCTTTTTCCGCATGATATACAATTAAGTGCTTCACAAGGGAGGGCTGTAATGGTGATACATCTAGCTTTGTCAGAGGCTGGATCTCCTAGGAGAGTGATAGTGTGCGATTATCTCCATATGTAGGTTTTCTCTAGCACAAATAGAAGCAATGGATTGTATAAAATTTGTATTTTCCCACTAGGAAATGGAATGGTCAGATCCCAACGCACAAAACAACTCATCTGCCTTCTAGACATGAAAACTTCAGTTAAGTTTGTTTCATGCTTATTTTTCTAGGAAAGAAGTAATATAGAACAAAAGAAACTGAAGATAGAAAGTACCTATTAAAATACTGATCCTTAGAGGATATTTTCTAAATTTTGTTCAATCCTGCATCAGGAGACTCAAATAACAAAGTGTCCATCAATTATTTTTCCTACAAAAAGTTATTTCATAAATAAGTATATGTTGTTTTAAAATTGTTTTCCTGACCCTCAGTCTATTTATGAATCTCATCTCTTTATTCTTATTTTCCTTGACAGGCACTACCCTAAATAAATCCTCTACAATTTATGTTCCTAGCCTTCAATATAAACATGTTCTTCCTTTTCTCCTCTTCAACTCTTAGGATTAGGATTTTCACTATTTTAAATCTATATTAGAATTTTTAGCTCCTCATAAATGCTCACAGACTACTTTTGCTGCTTCTAGCAAGTCCACTAAAGTGGCACAAAACGAAGATTTGCCTCAAACATTTACTGCATGAAGACAAATTGAGTAGTAACAAAGTTAAGATCATGGCAATTAGGTAACGGCATTTAAAATCACACATAATTTGTGTCCATTTCACTAGGGCTGTCGATGAAACATGAAAGAAGATTTGCTAGTCATGATTTGAAGACTTTTGTTTAATGTTTCTACTTCTATCATTTTGTGCAATAAAAAACATTTTGAATCAAAGCATTTATGCTGTTTTACACAATTCGAGGAGCTGCCTCTAATATACAAAGCAGTTTAACCTATCTGATTTTGCACTAAGCCTGTTAAGGAGTGCTAAAACAGTGAGGCTATGACAAGCAACCTGCTACTGTGGAAGGGCACATCTTAAAAAGTCACCCAATATAGAAGCAGTTATATGTTCAGTTATATATATGCTCAGTTATATCCTGCCTCTCAATCGGGAAGGTCTGCAGGGAAGGTGGTGAGGCAGTTCACTGGATTGCTGCAGCCCAAATGCACAGTAAGCCTGAGCTCAGATTTTGGAGAGAAGCTCTTCCTAGGGAAGTATCAGTATCCCCCCACTACAGGAGATCTGGAGACTGGCACATTAAGAGTGGGATCAGAAGAAAAGGCTGAAATGATGAGGGGACTGGTCATGCTGAATTGTTGTTTAGCAGAAGAGAGATGGGGTGAAAAATTAAGAACAAAATCTCCAAGCAGGCAAAGGACTATTAAGCACATTCAGAAGGAAAGGGGTTTGTTCTGAGAATGAGGCTATACTTGCAGTTTTAGAGTAGACTCAAACATCTCTCTCTCATGCCAAGGGGGACAACTGATGGGCAGACTACAGGACATGAGAACAGGACACACCCCAGGCACCATCCCCTCAGTGCAGTCTCCCTATAGATCATGACAAAGAATCTCTTTGCCCCAAGACCTTCATCATAAACCTCCATCATCATATCCTGCCTAAGTCTCAGAAGTACCACCTAAACCACACATGGGGCAGATATCAGAAGCCTGAGGACCAAAAACCTACTGACCTCCTCCAGATCTTTCAGAGGAGAACAGGGAAGATGAATCAGGTAGGAGGAGGATGGATGCTGTTAAAATTGTGGGATCTGGGTTTATTTCAAGGCCAGGGACAACCTTGGAGGGGTATCAGAGGATTAACAAGAGAGAAAAAGGAGAAAATGAAAGAATACCTGCATGTTAACTGGAGTTAACTGGAGAGCTATGGCAGCTGGGAGCAAATTCATCTTAGCTAATTGACTATTTGAGCCTATTAGTTTATATGATAGATATATAATGGTGCACTAAATATGAAGGAAGATATTAGACATTGATCAGTTGGTGCATAACCTTTTGATAGCTCTTCTGTACACCAAGATGTAATGTTTCTAGCATGAGGAAGAGATTCTCTTTGTCAAAAGAGAAACCATCAGGGTGTACCTATTTTTGGAAACTGTATTACAGAACATGCATGCTACAGAGAGAAGGACCCTGAAAACCTAACATCCTTTTGTTGCATCTTCTAGAAAAGAACTAAACTAAACTAAAAGAACTAACTAAATCAGTTAAAAAATTGCCTGATGAGAGCTCTCTGATGAATTTTTCTTAGTTCTCATTCATAGAAGAGCTCTCAAAATCCAAAGCTCTTTGACCAAAAAGATGTTACACTAGCCTGAGTGGGAGAAATCCATTTCTACAAGAACATCTGAGAATCTATTTCATAAAGCACCATCAGGGATATCAGTTTTCAGAGTAAAGGAATTTATTGCCCCACAACTAGTTAGAAGGAGTACACAGAAATACAAAGGGATCTCAGTGATGTCAATCTAAGTGAGTTAAGTGTAAAATAGCTCTCTCTGGAATAATGTAAACTGTGTAAGAAGTGATACCACTCTCTGATACCACTAGCCTCTCTTTGACTCCCTCTTCAACTAATTTCCACAAGCAGACGTAGCAGAATGAGGGAAAAAACATAGAAGTCTAAAATTACCCCAGCAACATGTAAAACATGACTTTTAATTTTAAAATATAAAAAGCTTTTTATGATCACATCAAACATGTATTACTCCTCCATTTTTTAAATTAAAAATTTACTAATTTCTCCTCTTGGAGAAAACAATCACTGTCTTCTCAAACTATTTAAAACCCTGAACAGATGTAGAGCTTGTATCATTGCAACCACACACAGAAATACTTCCACAGTGTAAAAAGAAAAAATATAGCCTTCATAACTAAATTCTAAGAAAGAAAAGCTTCTGGTATAGTGCCAATTTATGGTCTGTGGTGATGGATTCTTTCTAAAACATCCATCACAAGTACCCGGCTCAATAGAATGAGGCACATTTTTTTTCACTATTTAATTGATACCATGTTAAATGCAAAATTCTGTTGGACTGCAGTTAAATGTGGTAGCAGAGCTTAATAGATGCTGGCTCCATCTATTTTAGGACTCAGGGATGCTTCCCAACTAGGAGGTCTGATGATTCATGGTGGGTAGAGTCCAGATCCGTTCTGGGATAAAACTCAAGTGTTCTTCATCCTCTCCCTACACTATGGTTTCCAAGCAAAGGAAAGTTTCCATGCAGACCCAAAAATCAGTCACAGAGAGGTTCAGAAAGATTAGTGGGCACAGTGGAGATATCCCCCACTATACATCTGTGAGGTGCTGAGTACCCAATGTAAAAAGCTGATCCATCACCTATAGTCTCAAAAAGTAAAACATCATTACTTACCATACTTCATGAGCATGAAGTAGGTATGAAGGTTGGAAAAAAAGTAAGAAAGGCAGAATCAAGATTCAGATATACTTTTGGAGTTTGTTATCAAACTCTTGTTTTTTTTCATTTTAAAGTTTAACTTATGAAAAGTTGGTCATTCAACAATACTTCAAACTAACAGTCAACCAGAATATGCAAATCCCATCCTCTGCCACCTAAAAGAGATCCACCTTAATGAGAAAAAAAACCTCTTTCCCTTTGGAATCAGAAGACCTGCTGCCTAAGCTATCAATTGCAAAGCTGTTAGCAGATGATATATGTCTGTCTTGGTCAATTTGTCACTGCCCAAAATGATAAAGGGCTCTAAAA
>JAVCKT010017974.1:0-13817 GCA_032273925.1 Rhynchotus rufescens
GCCGCCCTGTGCCCCGTGCTCTGGGTGTCCCTGCTGGAGCAGGGGTTGGACTGGATGAGCTCTAGGGGTCCCTTCCAGCCTCAACCACTGTGTGAGTCTGTGAAAATGCAGGAGTCAAATCCCGAGGAATTTCCACGACTGCTGTGATGAGAGAGGCTGCACCTGCACTTCCAGTACCTGTGCGGTCAGGAGGGACGAAGGGGGAGATCTGTGCATTCAACATTGCTTGTCCAAACTTTGTTTGCCCAAAACTACGCTTATTACATGGGCAACATGACAGCAAAGTGCTGAAATGAAATGCCAGCTGCTGCGCGAGGAAAAAAGGGGGGCAACTAGTAAACACAGAGATAACCCATTAATAATGCACATTAATTAATACTCAAGAATACCATTCTAGAAAGCATTTGAGGATTTTTTTTTAAGTTCCTAGTCCAGAGATGTATCAGACATAGCTTACGGGCAAGAAAAAAATTGTGAGAGTGGGAAAACTCCCTTCTGAAGCTGCCATACTACACAGCTTGCTTAAATTTACATTCAGGGGCAGTGCAAAGTAAAGAAGCCCACGTTGCCAATGCTGTAGGTGCGACCACACTGACATGCCCCCCTTCTGGCACCCCGTGCCACCTACCTTGGCCATCTTCAGAGCACGTTACAGCTCCCAAGTCTTGCCTAGCAATAGACATGGGCAATACTTTTCTGGCAGAAATGTTTTCAGGGTTAGTGGCAGCAGAAACGGTGGCACTTGCGGTTGAAATATTGGATGGACTTTGGATCACGGCTCCGTCCAAGTTCATGTCATCCGTGTCAGAGTCATCTGAGTGAAGAGGGTTAGTGAAACAGAGGGGCACCCGAACAGCAGCGGCAGGATAATCCACTCTGTCCCTGGGAGGAAGCTCACCCGAGGTGGGTGATGCTAGAGAGGCTGTATTGACACCGTGACACAAGGTGTCCGGGGACGTGTCGGATGTAGGGGGGCTGTTTTCAGGCCCCCGCAGCGACCACTTGGCTTGTCCCCTCTCTGGGGCCAGGGGCAGCCGGTCGGGCCGGGGCGGCGCCTCGGCAGCCGGGGGGCCCTGGGGGCTGCCTGGCCGCACGGCCGGAGGCGCCGCGCACCCCACGCACGAGTCCGGAGCAGCATCGGCAGCTGAACCCCCCAGAATCTGCTCCTGGGGCTTCAAGCTCCTGTCAGCTCCGCAGGCTGGAGCGGGCTTCGCCTTGACGGCGTGTCCCCTGCTCAGCAGCGAGTTCCCCTCGAAGCTCCTGGGGCCCTCCTGCAGAGGCACCTTCTTGATCTCGAAGCTCAGGTTGCGCTCCAGCCGTTTCTCGGCGCGCTCGGCAGCCTCGCTCTTCCCCGCGGGTTCTGCCGCTTTGTTGTAGTTCTCGTTGAGGTCTGGCGAGTGCTCCGAGGCCACCATGTGCAACACGGGCTTCGGGTGGTACCTGTCGTTGTCCTGCCACACGGTGGTCACTGTTGGATAGGCTGAAGGAGGCGACGGGGTTAAGATTGGCGGTACTGGCTGAGGCTCCGGAGGCTGCAAGATTTCTTCTTTAGCATCTCCTTCTACAAGGCAACTGCAGAGAAAAGAAAAAAAAAAGCAGCGTAAGTTTTCTGTATTTTACAATATTTTAATAAATGAAGTAATGTTTTGCTATCAATCTGGAGCTCAGAGCAGCAGTTCTACTGCATCCAGACACCAACTGTGGCTACCGGGGCAGGTGGGAATCAACACAGACAGCCAAGAAGTCCTTCAGGATGTCACAGAAGGGCACGAAGAGGCCTCAGTGAGTCCCGGTGGGCGCTCTGAAGGGCTCTCACCCCCCAGCAGCCCTCGTTGAGCGGCCTCGGGGATCCAGGTCCTGCTGTGTGTGTGGGGGGCACCCCCTGCCCTGCCTCCCGCTCCACAGGTGGCTGTGAGTCCCTGATCCCTGCCCTGATCCCTGTGTGCGATGGCTCCTGTGCAGCCGCCGGGCGACTTGTGGGGCGCTGGGTGGCACAAAACACTTCTGTGACCAGAAGGGAAACAGAATAGATTGAAGGGTCCTCTGGAGAGTTTGCTTTTCTGCAGGCTGTTGGATCACAAGAGGCAGGTACAGCCCAAGTTCTGCCACTGACTCTGTGTCCCAGGGAACATCCTGCAGTGCTGCCTGACTCCCACAGAGCTGCAGCTGCCGCTGCTTGCAGAGAAAGGGCCTCTCCCTTGCAGAGAAGTCAAGACTACAGCCCAGAAGGCAGGGGCTTACAGCGAGATGACAGCTCGCGCTTCCTGCTCGCTCGCAATATTCCATGCCAATACTTTGCTGCCCTCGTGGGAAGCCTGGGAGAACAGGGGGAAGGCAGCCCAGGAAGGGGTCGCAGCACCCGCAGCGCCCGCCGATCCGGGGTTATGATCCCCAGACACCCCCACAGCATCGGTGCTGAGCCCTGAGGCACCAGCTCCGCTGATGAATGAGAATGGGGAAGCGCCTGCAGCACCTCAGAGGCTTGACAGGCTCCATAAAAAAGGGGAAAAACGTCTCCATGAGCCGCGGACCACACTGTGACTCCAAGGGACTGAGCGCTCCGAGCCGGCATCCAGACACAGGCTGCCATTTACCACGGGAGCAGCCGGAGAATTCTGCGTTCTGTTCCTGTGAAGCTTTCATGGAGGAAACTCAAACTGACATCAAGAGTCTAACGGGGCCTAGTGAATATCTGCAGCTGCAAAGGAAGCCCAGGAGATCTCCACTGCATGAGCAGGCACCACGTGCCTGAGGTGATCAGAAATCAGAGCAACCTCTCAAGCCCTTTTTAATCAGACAGGTACCAAGACAGAGCAGCTGTCTCTACTGCCCACATACTGGCAAGGTTGTTTAGAACCATGGGCACATAGCAAGGGACAAACTTGCTATTAATGTGACATCTCAGCTGATTACAGAGTAACCCCTTCTGCTCTCTGCCCGCTGGAGCCCTTCCCAAGGGTCTGGGTGGGCCTCAAATTCCTCCTCTTCCTCCCTGTACACTCCATTTCTGTTGTATATTAGGTTAAAGACAGATGGAGGAATGCAAAGCACCTCCAGAGCAACTTGATCATGGGTCATTCAGAACTGTTTGTTTCTGGACTTCTGTGAAAAAACAGCCATTTTCAGGTTATTTGCTTGAGCTCAGGAACCTGAGATCAGCCAGAAGTCCCGTTCCAGCCTAGTGTGGACTAAGGCCGGTGGAAGAGCCTCCCTTTGGCTTCTCCTCTGTGCCACGAGAGGCAGGTCCCATCTATAAGTGCAGTTACAAGCCCTGCCTTATCAGCAGCGATGCTCTTCAGTTCCACTAACTGCATTTTCCTCACCCACAATTCTACCTCCCATCAGCAAGACTCATTTTTTATGTGGTACAGACACACCATTAAGCAATTAGCTAAAAAAGCAAGCTAGCATTAAAGCAGAAATGAGACAATTACAGGCCCATAAACACTGGTCAAAATTCCAGAGGTTCTTCACTGGCTGCTGTTGAACGAATCCCCTTTCCCATTTGATTCCCACGCAAACAGAATCCGGGCTGTAAACAGGCACCCAAGTTCGGATACACACAACACTGCACAGGGCAGCGAGCCAGAATCCATAGTCCTGCCTGATCAGCTCCCCTTCCCTGGCACACAGCTCTTAAAGATGCTCCCTATTACATTTGAACTTGACAAATTCCTTTCATCTACTCCCAAACGAGAACTTACAGTGATCAAATGAGCAGCCTTCCTGCCTTTATTACTGCTGAAGCTTATCCATCCCTTCTCATCTTCGCCATCTCAAAGAAAGTTCCATGAAATAGTGTTTTCATTTGTGTTTTTTTTTTCCAAGGCAAGAGATGTCACCCAATGTCATTTTTTTCTCCTGAATAGAATGACTTCTCCATTTTATCGGCAGAGTCTTGTCATCTCACACACTTTACAATGCAAATGATGGTTTTCTTCATGTAGCTGCAGTATTAGGATGCACACACCATTTCCTAAGAGGTCTTTGTTTGGCACTAGCTATTTCTGAAGCTCTTTCCACAAAGCTATAGGGAAGTCCAACATCTTGGCCTGACACTTAATGCTTTCTTTGGGCATTTCCTTCAATAGTCGATTTTAGACAGACTTCTCTGAATGATGTAAAGATGAAATATTAACATTATCCAAATACTAATATTATCCAAAACAAAATATTGCATCATAAAGACAGCTTGATTGGCTAATGCCAGGAAATTAATGCAAAGCTCATAAAAGGGGATATTGAGACAGAAAAGCCTCAGTGAACCGAAGAGCGTCGGATCCTTTGAGAGAAAAGCTTCCTTGTCTTCATTCCTTTAATCCCACGTTGTTTTCCTGTGTTGCCAAAGCAGGCACTTCTCAAGTACAACTCAGTCTGTAAAACCAGTGTACTAGAAAACAACCATCTCATAATTAAACCTGGACCAGGTCTCCTTGTGAAGAACTGCTACTGAGAATCTGGTATCTTGTCCACATCTCTGCCCTTGCTCCTCACACCTGCACAGGACAGTGCCCTGGGTGATCGAGGCAGGCTTTTTCCACAGGTTTTTATTGTCACACAGTCTGAACAGCTGCTATGGTACCTGATCCCCCACGGAGCTTGCCAAGGTTCCCAAATAAAGTTAATGGCTTCTCAGCTATCAAGGAAATCACACGTCGGGGCTACCTCCGAGCTGCCAGTTGGCTAAAAAAATGAACAGGAAGGAGCTAGATTTGCAAATTGTGAGCACATTTCTGGAGAACCACCTGAAAAAGCACCTGTAAGGCAGAATTCGAGCAGTTCTGCTAAAGATATATCAGCAGAGGGCATTTAGCTGGGTTTCCCCTGAATTCATAGCCAGTTTCTGGCTTGAGAGGATGCTCAATATATGTCTCTTACATCATTATCTTCAGAAGTATCTGAAACAATTTAACTATTTGCAGCAAGACAGCTCTTGGATGCCCAGTCTTTTAATTCCTTAGTTATTGAAAACACCTGTGTTTGTGAGGCTGAGCTGTCTACAGGCTACTTTCACAGGAGTCTATGAAAGCAAGACGTTGTCACTAGGTTTGACAAGAACTAAAGGTATATAAAGCCGTTGGAAAAAAAAAAGTGAAGTGTGGAAACCAATTAAATCTGCAGTTTGCTGAAATGAAATACCCTGACAAGTGCAAGCGCCGCAGAGACCACTGAATGCTGCGGAAAAATGATCTGTACAAAAGAACTTTCTGTCAAAGATGCACCCAGGGAAAAGGAGCAAATGACAGGATAAAGATGCTATGAAATCTTTAAATGTTCTGGAAGATTTAATATAGCACAGGTAAAGCAAAACCAAAGGCATTCTAGCCTTAACGCTAAAGGATTATACTATTAAAATACTGCACAATATAGTTTAGATTAAAATGAAACTTGGCCATCGTTCACATGAGAACCCTTAAGTCATCTGTGCAGCACCACGGAAGGTTTTATTATCAAATAAAAAAGAGTGATGGCAAGGTCATAAAATGAAGCTGCTATAATCAATTAAAAATAGACACCAAGCTTTACATCATCTCTGATAATTAAAATAGGAAAATTAACCTCTACATTAAGCAGGCTGTAAGTAGACAACCGCCTTACTCTACTCCAGTACTAAATTGCTACTATCCACGTGGGGGGAAAAATGCTGCAGGTCACTCAGACTGTCACATGTCTATTGCAGTAAATATATTCCACTATTGTTTTTGTTTATTCCTTGTATTTTTATATGCATTTAATTACAGAAGGATTTTTGGTTTTGAATCATCAAATACAAATCAAAGGCTGCTAACAAGAAACCAATTAGCAGCTTTTATCTCACAAAACTTACGTCCTTTTGCTTCCTTAACCCAGAAGCAGTCAAACAACAGACACATCTAACACACAGCTTCTCAACTCCCCATTCCTCCAAAGGCATTTAATCTAGTCTTATGTTCAAGGTGACTTTCATAAGACAAGATGGTAAATTGCAAAGCCAGTGACTCCCAGAATACAGTAATGTTTACATTAGTGATAATCAAGGACTATTTTTTCTCCTTTTTTTTTTTTTAATGTTGACCTCAAATACGCTAATGCAAGCAACTATGCTCAGATCTCATTCAAGGAATGACTTGCATGAAAGCATTACAAGGTGGTAAAAAAGTGACACTGTTGTAGATGCTCTCTAAACCCGCTATATTGAGACGCTTCACACTGACTTTGCAAAGGAAGAAAGTAAAAAAAAAAAAAAAAAAAAAAGATTTAGTAGCCTAAAAAGATACCATTAATAAACAACAACGTTTTTCAACATAAAAGCAGCGTACAAGAGCACAAGTTATAGCGTAATATTCCTCCCTCAGGAGAAAAGAAGACACCAAAAAGTCACTTTTATAGAAAAACTCCCAAAATGTACAGTGGTTAGCCACTCAGAAATGCTCTCTGTAGGATAAGGAGGAAGGTTCAGGGTAGCAGGTACTTCCGCAGGCACCTTCTGAGGTACCCAGGACTGCACAAGTACCCTCAGCACCTGAGGATGCCCTGTAAGTTCTTCTCTTATGGACCTGAACACCATGACAAGAATTGAGTTGAATAAACAGTTATTTTAGTTGGAAATTAGCTACATTTACACTGAAACAAGAACCCAAGAGGCTCCAGGGTGCACCGGAATCCGAATACAGGATGAAGACCCCAAGAGGCCCTGGTCCTCCCCAGCCTCTCGGCAGTGCAGCCTCTTCCTGCCGAGCTCGGAGCGATGCCGAGTCGGCAGCCGGGCCCAGGGGCTCTGCACAGGGAGCTACGGGGAACACGCTGCCTTTCTGGGACCACGGGCATTTGGAAGGGGAGGCACTAGCACCTATCCTGTCCCCACAAAACGCTCTTACCTCCATACGGACACACATCAAGATCCTGTGTTCAACAGCAAAGGAGTGGGAGGAAGATGAGTGGGAGGAAGAACATGCCAGAACCTGCATTTCGAGGGTCTCCAGAGGAGCAGAGACCAAGGAAGGACATGAGGGGAACACACAGAACACAGACCTGTCTATTGAAGAAGGCCATTTACTCTGAGAAACAGATTAAATAAATCTGATGAAGCTAGAAATAATGTAATAGATGTCTTGTGTGAGATCAGAAATGACCCTACTGGATGACAGAGAACCCTCCAGCTGGGCCAGGAGACCACATGCTGGAAAGGTCCCAAGACTGACTAATCCCAGGTGACATCCAGTTCAGTTTGACCCCCAGCAGTTCCAGAGACTGAGCTGGCCTCCATTTACACTGCTACGAACTGATGCACCCAGTGACTATTACACAGGTCAATAAGCTGAAAAATACAGAGCAGTCCGAAGTCACAGCCTTTCTTAACTAAAACTTCCCTGTCCTAATTAATCTCTTAAGATAAAAGAATGCTCCGGTCCGAGGCCTCACCAAACAATCTCAGGAAACAAGACTGTCAAAAACAACAAAAGAAAACAGTCACTGTCTTCCTTTCTGCTTTAGAAACCAGCAAATCTTAACCTGTATATTTTAAGGGGAGGAGTTACTTTTCCCATTTTTTAGAACCAACTATAACCCAGCATATGATGAATCTGAAAGGCCTTATTCCTTCTTAAAGATATTTGGTTTCGAAACTTACTTTTAACTTCTTCAGAGACACTACAAATAGAATCCACTTAAGAACACATTTGGTTGGCAAATATTTGCCAGAAAAAAAAATCAGTCAAATTGAAAGTTCTGGTTAAACTGAGTCTTTTCAGATTACCTCTTGCATGCAAACTAATCTGGAAGTCAATTGGTCTTAGATAGCATTTGAAAACATTCACTGTAGAAAAAGTGTAGTTAAATAGCTAAGGCAGCCATATCAAGGTATCTCCATTATATGACTCAATAATATATAATGATATAAAGACAAGCAACAGAAGGAACATGGACAAGAGTGGTAAGAAAATGTTTTGGGGTGGAGAGAAACTCAAGATGCAATTATGGGACACGCACCATGTTTAACAAGGATTTCTTCTTCATATTGGCATTGAAGTTTGTCTTGAATTCTGCTCTCCCATTGCCTCCATGCCCAGCTGTCAGGCTACACTAGAACACGCAGGACACACACACCTGGGTTCAAGCCCTAACTGCATCAGGAGGCAGATTTGTAAAATGTGCAGCCACAGCAGCCTCCCACAGCCACGTGCTCATTAGTAGCTATTGGGAGCAGATGTGTCTTTCTTCAGAAGCTTCTTCCCCAGGGGATGCAGGTAACTGTCTCTTTCAGATAAAGATTATTTTTGGAAAAACAACAGCTTTATTAAACACCTCCTGCTATACATCTATAAGTAATCATTTTCCTGCCACTGTTAATAATAGATTATTTACCAAATGGGAAAGTATGAGTTTATGGAAATAGGCTAATATGAGCCTAGATTTTATAAAATATGAAAAAAAAAAAGATCCTAACATGTTACCTTATTATTAGGAACAATAAAATGCAGGTAAGATGCAGCAGATATGTGCTATAAAATGAATTATGTATGTATGCTTATTACAGAAGCAGATAGTATATTAGTCACCAGAGACCTTGTCACCACCCTAAACCACATAACTGGATACAATCACATTACCTTCAACCTAAACATAGGAAGTTTTATTATGCACATGACCTACAAACTGTTCCATGTGTTTATGGTGAGTCTCAATATTCTTATCCTAGAGCTAGAAAGAGGAATTAATTCTCATCTTCTACTATACAGCGTCAAATGAACAGGAGTTCCCACTACTGACCTGACATTGCACTGTTCCAGTTGTGATTTTAGGCTATCACACTAATTGTGTCATTCTAGAACTCCAGGAAACACAAGTGCTATTTTAGCTTGTAAGCAGCTGAACAAAGTCCAAAGATAAAACCTCTCTAAGGAAGGCTGGAGCTCCACCAAGAGGCAATTACCCTTTCCCAGTAACTATTTAGGGAACTTACATACTTGGACAAAGTTGCTTCCTGAGGTGTCTTAATGCTCAGCCTGGGTACCCATGTTAGGCAAACTTGATCTGTTAGATCCCATCTACTCTGGGCTTCTGGAAAAGCACGTTCACTTTTTTTTTTTTTTTTTTTATTTTTATAAGAACTAGAGAGGATGCCTACCTTCTGCTCTGTTGAATTAAAGGATTGGTGAGCCAGTCTTCACAAAGAAATGCATTTTGTTAATGCTCATAATCTAGTCGGTAATAGTGTTACCTGTGAACTAACATTTCCTTGAACAAACGCTTACTTTTAATTACATTTGTCTTCCCAAAATTCACGTTCAGTTGTTAGCTGAGCCTGTTTGAAGAGGCAGTGTGTTGCTACTGCTATATAGAACTTAGAGCATAAATGGATTGAATATCTGTCTACTTAAGGGCTAGCTTACCTGCTTGTAGTAGGGCACTGCAAAACTGCTGCAGCTCTATCTTTAAAGTCTTTAGAGTGTGAACTATTTTGATTCTACTTTTATCTATGAAACAAGTGAATCTGCCAGTTTAAAATAATATATTCACATAGTTAACTACCTGCGGGTCCTTGGAGGCTTTGGTGGTGGAGAATCCTGTTTCTCAGCTTCTGAAGAACTGATAACATCCTCTGTATTATTTTCATCCTGATTAAAACAAAAAGATGTCATTTATAACTGAAAAACTGACAGAAACATAATACTTACACCTGAAGGCTCAAATATGAGTAAAAAAACCTGAAAAGAACACATAGCAATACTTATTTTTCAGCCAGCATACATTGAGATCACTTTTTATTTTACACACAGATCAAATTCTATGCTAAATTCACAACAGCATTTTATATTTTGTGCATGCAGTTTCAACCATTTCTGACCAAGCTTTTTGTTTTGCATATCACTGTATATCCACTAATGAAAATCCTCAAAAGCTCATCTCTCAGGTTAGTAGTGAGAAACCTCCTCACATTATTTTACCCCCTCCACATTATTTACATAGAGCCCTTATTTTTCAGTCAGCCTAACTATTTTCACTTGTACAATCAGGCCATTTAACATGAGGCTAACCTATACTGCAATAAGAAAATCAAGTTTTCAGCACTGTAAGTGGCTGAGTGGGATTAGGTTTAATGCACTGTTTTAAAACACCTTCAGACTGTCTCCCTCCCATGTACAATGAAGTCCAACATTCTGCAGAGCACAAAGATGTTCCTGTATTTCAGGAGGACCAGAAGATCCATATAAACAGATGATACAAAACCCTAAGGCTGATGAACCACTTCCATGCATGTACCACAGCTCCAGAGTCAAAACCAGGAAGCTCAGTGTTGCCTTGAGTTTAGTATGTATTTTATTTCAAAAAATTCTTGTCCAGTCCTTTTTTTTGTTTGAAAACTAATTAAAACACTAATCAAAACCTCTCAGAACACATGTAACTTATTTCCAAGCACAATATCAGGGATCTTATTACCTTTGAGCACCCCTGTTTAAGCTGAGTGAGAGACTGTCCCTGGATACAACACAAGCAAAAGGAAATTCCCTGTCACTTGCTGCTTTGCATCTGATAGTTACATTTGAATCAGACAGCACCCTTTGTAAGATTGCCAAGTATTTTTAGCTTTGAAAAATATACCTTATTTGAACAGCTAATTACCCTCACTTAAAAGTATACCCTGTTAAATCTAAGTTTCATTTCCTTTAAATTCACTTAGAATTTCCATTTTAATTTTCATTTTCAACTGCTATCACTCTCTGCTAGTGTGAAGAATCTATTATCAAACTCTGCCTCCCCGAGAGCTAATTGAAGTCAGGATTTTCCAGTGAAGAATCCACTTACTGTTCTTCACTCAGGCCCAAACCTCCATGAAGTCACTGCCCAATCCAGCATTCCAGAAATATTCCAGCAGAGGAAAATACTACCTTACTCCTTCTCTCTATTGCTCATTTATATGAATGGGTTGTGGTGGCTTTTTCAGCCAAATTGCATCAGGGTTTTCACATTCCTGTGGCTTTTCCATCAAGCTTTTTGGGGTGAATGTGAAGCAGCAAAGCCACCTACACCTGTATGGCCATGAAGGCAGCAGGTGACTGTGTTCCCAGCACTCCAAGATTTCTTGGAGTGGAGCCTGGAGGTCTTGCAAACTACTTGAGCTGTGAGCCCAGAGGAAGAGGTGGAAGACGCTGGATCAGCTGCCTCCAGTGGCTTAGCGACAGCTCAAAGTCTCACTTCAGCCTGAATTCCCCCCTGCCCTTTCTTTTCCCAGACAAGAACCTTGATATTTGGCAGTGGTGACGCACACTCACACTCAGCCTCCCAAATGCTCCAGACCTTTCTGCATCCATGTCACAATACTGAGTTTCTTTGTCATCTCAAAGTCTTTGTCATCTCAAAGCTATTCAGAACAATTTTGGGGTTCCAGGAGCAATGGATTAAATAAAATAGCAGTAATAAGGTCAGGTCACCTGATCCTGTTGTAGCCAACTGAATTGGAATTAGTATTCAGTGGATGGTTCTCAAATAGAAGTGAACGAAATTTACTAAACTTAGCTCTCTCTTTTTCCTTCATTTTAACTTCTTCATGGATAAAACTGCACAGTGACTGAACCAGCTGAAGAGACATTGACAAGTAGCATCAATGCTAAGTTTGATGTGTTAACTGAACACAAGCAGGTTTATTTTATCTCGGTACAAGTTTTGCTCAACACCTTTGTCAGTTTTCCAGGACCAACTCAGAAGCAGTAAGGGCCCAAAAAACCTTTTAAAACTAATTGCAAATGATTCCAGACATACTAATTTAACAAGATTAATCTCTCCATGCCCCTCAAATCCCCTGCGTTCAGACATGCACAGAAGCCACGTGAAGCTCTTCTGCTTTGCCTCACAGGTGACTCTGTTTGGAAGCACGTTTCAAGCAAAGAGCGCTGTCCTCGCTCGGGGACACGGCCATACAGATGGCTCGTGCCAGAAATGCTGAGGATCCCAGTGTGTGACAGCAGCAACGCCGCTTTCCTGCCCACGTAACCCTCCAAACCAGCCCAATATCCACGCGTGACTGCAGAGGGCACCCAAAGCACCGATTCTGCTCCAAAAAGATCCCCTAACCGCCTGTACCTGGAGCGGGCAGCTAGTCCTGCAAGCCGGGGACGGGCTGTTCTGCCGCAGCACCTCAGAGCTTCGCTGCAAACAGGCAGGGCGAGAGATGCCCAAGAGGGAGCCCTCCAGGGAAGCCTCTTCTGTCCCTGGTCACCGCGTCCCTAAGCAGGGCAGGTTCTGGTTCGGTTCTGCTGTGACGCCGCCCTGCGCCAGCCGCGTCGGGATCTCAGCCCCGCGCTGGGATCTCAACCCGGCGATGGGATCTCAACCCCGTGTCGGGGTCTCAGCCCCGTGTCGGGGTCTCAGCCCCGCGTCGGGATCTGCGAGGCCCTGGCAAGGGGCAGGACGGGCCCTTGGCTGCCGCTCTCCCACACTGCTGGAGCAGCCATTTGGGGAGCAGGGGGGAAATATCTGTGCATGAGATGGGACTTTCTCCTAGGCGGGAGGAAAAACTTTCACTAAAGAAGTTAAGAGGGGTCAAAGGCATCTAAACCCTGTACATACACAGTAAAGGCTCAGTTTCTAGTTGAGACAGGCTAAGATAACTCGAGAGCCAAAGTATTCTACTGTTTTTGATACTAGTAATAAAAGATATGGGTGCACCTTGCAAAACGAGTGCAGCCTCAGGTGTCTGAGGCCAATGTGCAACAGCAGCTTACCCCAATTAATTCCTTCAGGAAAGCTGCTGGGGACTGGAGCAGGCCGCAGTGGTGTAAAGGCAGCCCTGTGAGATGCTCCCAAACTCAGTGTCAGCTTTTAAAAAACACATTTCAAAGAACCCTTCACTTAAATTAGTCAAAATATTTACAGCTCTAAGATGACATAACTGCTGTGCTTCACAAGTTGGTTACTGCTGTCCTGCAATGCAGTACTTGCCATATTCTCAATTAGATTCACAAAATGCTGCCCTTAGCACAGAAGACAAGTCTATAAGTTACCCATACTTTATACACTGGGAGCACTTCAGGCCAGCTACACATTCAAAGGCCTTTGTTTCTGCACAAGGTTAAATAAGGATCCATTTACTCTGCTCTGGGCACTACTGACACCAAAAGAGGGACCTCACCGATACCACCAGCTCAACTGGCATTTCTGTGAAGACAATACCTGCTTTCAGCCTATCTACACCCTACAGAGGGAGGCATATTGACTAACAGAGCTCCACAGGCCTCTTCCAGAGGCATTATCCCACCCTGGGAAACGCAGCAGCGTGTGAGGGCCCCGGCCAGCTGAGAGGTGCCGCGGCACTGCATGGTCCTGCTGCTCTGCAGCTGCAAAGCGCTGCTTGCTGCCGCCTCCGAGCAAACCCACGGCACCCGCCCAGCTCCGAAACATGAAAGGTAACAGCACCCAATGTTTCGTGCTCCTTGATTAACACCACCTTGCTGATTTAGCTCTCTGTCAGGTATGGACACATGTGAACAGCTTTGTGCGCAGTTCTGAGCTTCCCAGTATAAGAGGGATGTGGAGCTTCTAGAGAGGGTCCTGCGGAGAGCGACAGAGATGATGAAGGGACTGGAACATCTCTTGGATGAGGAAAGACTGAGTGAGCTGGGCCTGTTTAGCCTGGAGAAGGCTGAGAGGGGATCAGATTAACATGTATAAGTTCATGAAGGGGGAATCTAGGGAGGAAAGGGCCAAACTCTTCTTAGTGGTGGCCAGTGGCAGGACAAGGGGCAATGGATGCAAACTGGAACACAGGCAGCTCCATCTGCATGTGAGGAAGAACTTGTTTGGTGTGAGGGTGCCAGAGCCCTGGCCCAGGCTGCCCAGGG
>JAVCKT010017976.1:0-14275 GCA_032273925.1 Rhynchotus rufescens
CTCTCCTCAAAATCACTTTAGCAGCGGAACAGCACGGGCATTTTTTAACACTCACTGGGAGGAGAAGCTTAAAGGCCCCCTTGCGAACGCGCCCCTCATGGAGCCCCAGGAGGTTTTCGTGGATTAGCCTGCAACCCTGGGCACTGTATCGCTTATACTAACCCCAGCAGCAGGGTTTTTTTTTTTTCATGAAAAATATAAGTACATGAGGTGAACAAGAACAGTATCAGGCTTCCTTGCCATGAGGAGTTGGATAAAAACTATTGGAAGGGTGAAAACTTTCCTGTAGCACACGTGAAACTGGAGTATGGGAAGGGAGTATTGTGTGTGGTGCTAAGGTGGGCGTTGATAGGTGGGAGATGGTGGGAGATAGAAACTTGCTCTGAAGCAAGTTTCATCCTGATACTCGGGAGTTAAGACATCTGTATTTTTCCAATGGTGGCTGCTGCTGCTGCTGCTGTTGTTTCTTTCCTCTTAAATAAAATTGATAGCTAAATATGCCTTTTATTTTTGCTTGTCTAGATGGTTCAAGAGGAAATAAGCTCAAACTGATGCTTCGAAAGGGAGAAGGTAAATAAAGAGACAGAAAATTGCTTTCCTGTATTCTTCTGTTGATAAGAATCCGGTTGCTATGGATCAAAACTTTAAATGCAGTTATGATTGTGTTTCCAGCTCAAAGGCGTAGTCAGAGCAGCTGTGTACGTATATATACACAAACTACTACACAGGATATTGCTCTCCATATGTGTGTGTGTGCATATGTGTATGTATGTATATGTGGATGGATGTACAAACATACACACAGCAGCTGACGGGTGCAGCTGACGTGCAGGGCCAGCCCCGGAGCTGGTGCCGCCCTGGTCATTCCGAAGGGGCTGCCTGCAGCGTTGGAGGCTCTGCTCCCCTGAGCCCTCCTCCCCCTCGACACTAAAGCCAAGCAGCTCTAAAGCCGCACTCAGGGCTCACGCAGCAGCCTGGCGTTTTGCTCCACACGCCTGGCTGCCGCCTGGCAGGGTGCACTGCACTCCTTTCCCAGCCTGTGCATGGCAGTCATGGCATGGGGTTCTTGCGCTCTGGGAGAGCACAGGGTTTCCAAAGCAGTTACAACCCATGGAAATTCTGGTGTCCAAGGTGCAGAAGAGAAAATGTGCAAATTGGAGTTGCTTGTTATGCGGTTACTTGTTCCCTGTGTCCCCTTGGCCCTCCACACACTTCCTTCTTGGAAGACTACCCTCTCCCCAGGAAGGATTATGGCCCAGAGCCCAGTGTGCAGATGAGGCGCAGGGCTCGCTGCCTGGGGGAAGGGGATGGGAACGGGAGCTGGCCGGGAACAGGCAGCCTACAGCACATGGAGAGACAGGCTGGAAACACCCCACTTGCTCCACAGAGCTGCCTCCCCTCTGCCTGCCCCGTGGCTGCGGCCAAGAACCTGCCCCTCTGCAGAGGTGGCTGCAGATCCCCCCGCACCTGCCAGGCACGGGGCAAGCTGAGCAGCGCCCGTGGGGTGGGCAGGTGGGAGACGCTCCTGTGCACGCACCCAGCTCTGCAGCCCGAGGTGGCAAGGCGGGGTATCTTCAGACAGGCAGCACTCAGCAGCACTCATTATTTCAGAGCTACAGGTTTACATTTGGGAATACCGATATCCGCTTGCGTGTGCACCTCCCTCCACCCCTGTAAACTACGTCTCTCTAGAGATCTTGGGTTCTTAACTTCACCTCTCATTTTCTTTCCCGTTCCAAGTAACAGCAGCATACAGAGATGTTTATCCCAGTCTCTTGTTAAAGCACTACATAATGCTGTATAGGCACTGTCAGCTTTGGTTTGTTTGTTTAAATGCCTTACTTAGCTTTTATCCTTGAGATCAAAATAGTTGATGAAAATCCAAGAGAACAAGAGCAGCAGAGAAAACATTATACTGATGCTTCCAATTTTTACTACTGTTGCTACACACACAATGTTGCCAAGCACAGAGTTGATGACCTAATGAAAAAAAGCATCTTCAGTGCCATATATTTCAGGGTGATTAAAAATTTCCTGGCATGTCTTTTGGGGGGAATTAATTTCAGCCCCTGTTGCCATTAAGCCTGAGGTGTCGGAGAGAGAAGACAAGGCCAAAGAGTTCTTGAGCAGCCTGAAACGCCCGAAGCGCCAGCTGTGGGACAGGACTCAGCCCGATGTGCAGCAGTGGTACCAGCAGTTCCTCTACTTGGGCTTTGATGAAGCGGTGAGTGCGAAACTTGTAAGGAATGTTCTGGTGTTCCAAGGAAGTGGGTTGGAGGGTGGATGCACAGCGCACAGGGAGCACAGCAGTCAGGAATGCTGCCTCGGGGGAAGCTAGCCTGCGTTTGTTCACAAATCGGATATTACAATTTTGTTTTAAAATTATAAATGTTGCACAGAGATACAAGATTGGTATTTATTAGAAATTTACACATTATTTTATTAATAAAGTGCTATTAAAAGCTTCAGTGAAATTCTTGCCTTCAAGTGAACATAGAACTAATAAATTGTAACCAGATTTGTGAACTAAGTTTACTTTGAGAAACAGACGTACTGACATCCATTGCAGTTCAGAAAGAAGTTTGGTAATCTCAACCTAATCAGTTTGCTTTTAAACACACCATAATGGATTTTAATCCATTATAATGCATTAAATTGGGCCTGACTGACATTCTTCAATAAAACCACACTAACATTGCATAAGATGTGCGCATGGCTGCAACAAACAGGGGCAGCTACGGTTCAACTCCAAAATCTGAAAGGAAAACTATTCAGTAATGTGCAACTTGCCTTCAAATGATAAAGATGTATTTCTTAAAACAGCTAATTGTAAAGACAATTCCAGCTCATATGCATACAGCACACACAGCTCTAAGTAGGTCACTGAAACAGAGGGAAAAATATGCATGCAGTTTCCTTCTATGTGTCAAATTATTTGTACATAAATAAGAGGTAAAAAATAGTTATAGATGTTCAATTCTTGGCTTTTGTCAGCCACATGAATATATTTAATGAGGCTGAATTGGCACAGACAGGCTGGAGTGCATTTTACACCTTCGTACTGTGTGCATTGCTTACAAGATGAATGCACTCATTTGCAAAGCTGGAGTAATTAAAAAACTCCACTGCTTGTACTGAAATAATGGATACATTCTGTTGTTGATGATGCTTCTGGACATTATGCAGATAAAATTACTTTTCATGCAAATACACAATGGGAAAAATAGGAAAAGTGATTTCATACCTCAGAAAGTGAGGGCTGCTGTAGGCAGTTACTAAGAGGTAACACACACGTCATGCAGCTAAGACACATTCTCCTCTGCAAATGGCTGGGTGCCTTTGAGATACGTTGTGGGATACAGTGACTGCACTTGGGAGGTTTTCTTGGGTAATAAGCCCGGTTGTAACAATGAAATAACTTTTTGTTTCAGCCATATGTTAGAAGGGGCGTAAGCCATACTTAGCCACTGTGCATTTTGTAAAACTTGATTTTCAAGTCTCAGCCAGAAATATTTCGGAAGAGTCATTCAGATGGAAGGACTTTGGCTTGGCTCCGTTGGGTATCTCTGTGCAGGCCTTTCCTGCCGCTGCTGGGAGCAGACCCACAGCCGAGCTGCCCACCCCGTTTCTGTGGCTAGCGGGCCAGGCCGGGCGCTCCTGGTCACCCGCCTGCCCAGGAAGGGCAGAGCCACCGCGGGCACAAAGCAGCGGCCTCCGGCGCCCGCTCTGCAGCAGGGACGCCAGCACTGGAGGGCGTGGGGCGCTGCAGAACCACGACTTTGGTTTTTAAGTACAAGACAGCGAAGTGTTTGTACCGTGCAGCAGTGCAAAGGTAGGAGAGTGCAAAGGGCTGCAGTGTGCGTTGCACTGAGGGCACTGTCTGTCTATGCACTTTCCCGTGGGCAGCTGTGGGCGAGGGGACCAGGAGAGGCTGCTGAGGACAGTTAGGTCTCCTCAAACCCTGACACAGCCCACAGGGACAGAAGGTGCAAGCCACAAAACCCCCTAGATCAATGCATTTAGTTCTGTCAAATTCACAAGGGATCAGATTTCTAAAGCAAGCAGAAAGAAACACTTGCACCTTTTCTGTTTCATTTCCTTGCAAAGTTTCGGGTTTGGAAAGCAAGTACTCCCTTTTTGCCTGCAGAAATTTGAAGACGACATCTCCTACTGGACGAGCCTGGGCCGGAGGGGCCACGAATACTACGGTGGCTACTACCAGCACCACTACGATGAAGACTCACCCATCGGCCCACGAAACCCACATACCTTCAGGCATGGAGCGGCTGTCAACTATGACGATTACTAGTGCCATTTATCCTGCCATTTATCCTATAGTTAGTATCTACAGGGCTGTGTTGGGCCTGGCTGAGTCTTCCCTCAGTCAGTGCTGCTGCTTTCCTACTAGCTACTCACAGAAACCAGCAAGAAGAAAGGATCTGTGAGCTGCAGTGTGACTTTTATATGGTTACTTAGTAGTACACTATATATAAAGTGTTATAGAAATAAAGCTTTTTTGATAAAAAAAAACCTTTTCCACTTATTTGGTAGAGTTTGTTGGCAAGTTTCATTTCAAAGCAGCACACTACTGGAAATAATTTTTTAAAAATCTTTTTCATTTGCTTTCCTGCAATTAATTGCCCAATTCCATTATATCATACACTTTGGCATATATCATATAAGCCAATTTATTTCAGATGTGCTTGCTCAGTCAGATTTGCATCAAAAATATCCAATTATTCCAAGAGGGAAAAAAACCATCCAGCTGAAATGCTGCCTTGTTGCTTTGGCCGTTTCCGTGCCGTGCTGCACTCGGCCTCCCACATTACCTGTCCTGGCACTGGTGCAGCTCCCGGGGGCCAGGACACAGACGCCCACTGGATGATCCCTAAAGGGGCAGCCTGCAGGAGGGGCGGCTGCTCTGGGAAGGCTCCAAAGCCGGGACCCCGATACCGGGCACCCGTCGTGGCCAGGCACGCGCCGGCTTCCACGAGCCCCCGCTGCCTCCCTGCAGGCTGGCTTGGAATGTGGGTGCAAAGGGGACTCCTCACGCCAGGGAGAGGCAGGGGACTTGGGGGGCTGGTGAAGATCCTAGTCCCAGGATCTGGGGCATGAGCCAGGACAGAGCCATGGACGACGTGCCACGGGCTGCCAAGAGCTGCAGCAGGGAGGCTTGAGCTGCCTGTAATTTAAAGCTTACAAGAAGTTTCCATGCCTGGACTACGCTACCAGCAGTCTTGACACTTCTCCTGCTTCTTTCATAATCAAACGTATTTCCTAATCCTTTTTACAGCCCCTGCTGTGTGATGGACTGGTGTCCAGCAGGGGCAGCCCAGCTCTCTCCAGCTCCCTGCAGGAAGGTTTCCAGGGAGGGAGAGCCAGATGGAACAAACGTGCTACTCGCTTTTCTTCTGCACACAAAACCAGGCCCTAAGCTAACATGCTCTGAAAGAAAGGCTTCCTTCTCAGCTTTGGAGCGCTCACACTTTCAGGCAGCCTTCCCAGTTAAATTGGTTTAAACTGGTGCATTTCCTAGGGCAGAAAGCACTTGATTCCAAATAGGGAATAGCCATTTATCCTGACAGCAGTACATGCTCTCGCACAGTTGAAGAGTTCCTGGAAGAGTACTTCCATTCTGTGTCCCACCAAAACTGTGAGCAGGATTTGGCAACGTTTTGACTGTGCTGATAGTTTCCATCGTTTCCCAGAATTTACAACAACTGGGAATTCAGACCTGCTGAATAAGGCAGAAAACAAACAAACCAACAGTGTTGTAAATAAATTCCACTCCTAGGCCTTTGTGAGCTGCGTCCATTCCTGCAGGCTGACGCAGTGCAGCGGCTTTCCCTGGCTTGCAAACTTCATAGAATTGCACTTCTGGATGCGATAGGAAAAAAGCAACCCCCTCTGCTCCCAGCTGCCTTTTTCATTACGTTGTGCTGTGTGCTCCCTTAACCCATTCTGCTGTGGAGGAGTCCACCCGGCTTCCGATACAGCAGCCACAACGATGCCAAAGCACATGCAATAAGCTACAAACCAAACAACAGGTAGGAGTCATCACAGGCTTGAGAAAGAAATGAGGTAAAAAAAATATTATTTATTTAAGGAGAATACACAGTTTGTCAAAAATCAACCAGCCAAATTATTTCTGCAAGCCCCGCCGGGCTCGTCCGCAAACCAGCAACACCGTTTCCCAGCTCCCGAGCAGCCCTGTGTGTAACAGGAGGCAGAAACCCAACACTGAGCTAAGGAAAAACAGAGCAAACCGAACGCCACCACATCCACCTCGGAGCTCGCACCGTCCCAGCCTCCAGGCTGCTGCCCGGGAGCGCCCGCTGCGTGCGGCTCAGCAGCCCCCAGCAGCGGCACCCGGCACAGCTCTGCTGCGGCGAGCACAGCACCGCTCCTGCGCTGCTGCCGGCTTCCCCACGGAGCCTGCCTGCGCTGCACGGGCCCTGCTGGAAAACGTGTCGCTCCCTGTGGCTGAGTGCCCTTGGGTGCGGGGCAGCGGGACTGAGCAGCCGCATCGAGCCTTGTCTTCCCAGCCATGGGAGAGCAGAAAATCCCAACTCCCAAACCTTCTGAGAAAACGTACAAATAATCTACTGTGTTTAGGCGTGGAAATCAGGATGTGGTTTGGCTTCATTTATTACAATATCCTGTTATTTCCAGACTTTCAGTCCTGCCACCTCTGTATTCCACCACTTTCATCCCTCAAATGTGGCTATTCTGGAATGGCAGGAGCTGTTTCTCCTGTGTGGTCCCCTGCAAACTTGGTGCCTTCTTTCTGCTACGGAGGTAATGCCAGGTGTGGACAAAGAGGACCAACACGAGGGCTTGCAAGGCACAACTCGTCAGCCTCTGCTCAAGCTCAGCTCAGGACAAAACTTGAAATTACCCCAAACTTTCCTTCTTAAGCACCAGAAGACTCTGTTTTTAACACTTACAATTCATGCTTTTTGAACCTACTTGAAGACCACTCACTGGTTTCAAAGGTCCGGGGCAACAGCAATCACAGCTGATTCTGGAAGACGCTGGGAAGAGAACAGGAACTGAACCAGAAATCATGGAACCCAAAGCTAAAAGCAGTGCAAGGAAGGTCACAGGCTGCATTGGGGGCATTCCCACAGATGGGTTATGTCAGCACCAGCCACTTGTCCTCTGACCAATTTTCTCCCTTTAGGAAGAAGGTCAGGCAGTGAAGTAATCTAAAAAGCTTTTATATTCCTAACTTCAGTATCCAAACATTCAAGATTTCCCCAGAGTTATTTGAAAATGCACTTTTTGTGCAGCGGTCTCTAGCAACACGCTTGCCCGTGTGTTCTGCGCTGAAGTCAGAGGACTAAATGAGAAACAGCCCTGGAAGCAACAGCTAAAACCCACAACTCCCCTGTTCTTGGTGACTGCTCCAAGTGTGGGACTCTTGGTAAAGGAAGGACTTTGGACCGTTTGGCACCGCACCGTGCAATCTGGATAAGGAGAAAGAGCAGCTTCCCCAAAACCAGGATGGTTCACAGGTTAGGGTTAAAAACCTGCACTGGGACACGGACAGCTACAGGCACCATATGATGTCAGATCCTGCTTCCAGCACTATCCAGCTGTCCCGGGAGCATGCAGCAGGATCCAGCCAGGCAGGCCCCATGCCACTGTCAGTCACGACAAGCTGGACGAGGCACGTTTGGAGCACACAGACCAGGCTGTACCTTTCAGGCCCCTTCATAAGCAAAAAGAGCACTGAGAATTATCCCGTATCCCGAAGAAGTCTCTAAGGGAAAAGCAAGGCCCGCACAAGCTGCTCAAGGGCCACAGGGTGAAGGGCAGGTGGCCATTTCCCCGCTGAGAAGAGGAAATCTTCTCAGAAAAGCGGAAAGCGCGCGCGCGAGGCGGGGAAGGCGCCGCTGCGCCCGAAAGGGACCCGGTCCCGCCGGGGTCACAGCCGAGCGCGGCAGCCGCGTCGCTCCCGAAGCCCCGGGAGCCTCGGCCCCACCCCGCACGAGCCCCCAAACCTCGTGAGCGTGAGCTTTCCCCTGGGTCTTCTCTGCAGGCACCTCCCACTCTCTCGAACAACCCAGAAAAGCTCGTGAAGCAAAAGCTGAAAGAAAGTCAAGTCACTCTAGGAGAGATTTTCCCATTCCGGGGGATGAGGCTTTGCAGTTTTGAGTGGCACCAGGACAAGGCATCTTCTAAAGAAGCCTCCGCCAGCCCTTCCTCCAAGGCACCCAGGCCTGGGTGTCACTGTGCAAAATAAGAACAACCAAGTGTCGACAATTCTTCTAGGATGGCAGACATTGTTATCAAAGTTGTATAACATTTATTGGCAATTCAGTAAAATACTTAAAATATAAATATCTCCTCAAATTGGGGAGGCTGAAGTTGTAATATCTCTGTTTTAAAGAAAATCTTACGCTGCTACATCATTATCAACTACTTAAATTGGAATAAATCAAGATGTGCTTTTGTCTAACCTATTTCAGCAGACATCCTACAGTCCTTCCACTCTCTTAACAGTTTTTAACTTTGAAACAATTATTTACAGGCTGTTTCTTTCTGAGCAATATATATGTGTAATGAGAAGTTCGTACAGTGAAAACACTGAACCTGGAAAATAGAAGTTTCAATATTTTATTAAAATAGCATATTCGACCACTGTAACCAATAATACATTAACTTTATTCCCAGAGTACGCACAACACAGTAGTGATTCAAAATATCCTTATCCATGGTAATCAATGAAAATATCTCAAATTCAAGTGTACAACTAAAACTAAACCTTTGAAAAATCTCTCCTTTAAAGAATACATAAAGCTCTCATACAGAATTCTTTTAAACTCCTATATACCAGATGACAGTTTCTCTCACCTGACAATACAACTCACTTTTTTTTTCTCTTATGCATAGTAGAACATCTCATATTTTATAGTACCCATTTTATAAATAAATTGGCATTTTCCATCCCATTTGTGTTCATCTTCAGCTTCACAAAGAAACCAGTAAATAAAACTGTCAAGGACAGTCACAACAAAATGATCTCACAGCAAGATATAAAACCTGAAGATACTAAAAGATGCTTCTACTCTATTTTACATAAAAAGACAGATTTAAAAAGTGCAAGGCAAGATTTGCAGGGGATGGGGGTTTCTTTTTTGTGTTTTTTTTTTTGTTGTTGTCATTTGTTTTTTAGGCACATCCACTTCTTTAAAGCAAGCTTCAGAATGAAATTCCAGTTTGTTCTTCATGATACCTGTTTCAAAGTCTCTCTTAAAAACAAAAACAAAAAAAAAAAAAAAGAAAAAAGAAAAATGAAAAAATACATCCCATCAAATGTCAAGTAGGGAAGTTTCTGTCCAACTAACAGTCTTCAGTTATGTCTTGTTCTCCCTTTTTTCATCCTTGCGGGTTTTGGTTTGGGAATGTACTGGTTGTTGGCCTGATACTCCAGTTCCTTGCGGAAGTAGTGAATGGCTTTATTCAAACCTTCTTCCAGCGGGACCTGTTCCCCAAAAACAGGCAGAGAACCATATCACCAAGTGCACAACAGCATCTTTTTAACATAGCTATTGCAACACTGCTCTAAAACCCTTTGATTCTTAGTCAGTACAAGCATTAATAGCACCACACACTGGTTACATCTCTGCACTGCTAATGTACAACAGCTTTCAAGCATCAGAAATGTTTTCTGATGGTGTAAGTTTAAAAATAATAATAAGAAAATAGTTGGCATCACATAGCTGTAACTGGTGCCTTTTGTGTCCAGATGTACAAAATTCTTTCATTATGCAAAGACATAAACACAAATTTAAGCCTTTCCTGGTTTTAATGATTAATCTAATTCAATTTAAAAATTATTTTCCACAGAATCTCTGTAAATGTAAAAAACTTTGCTTAACTGCACCACTAACATACAAAAAAAAAAGATACACAAACTATTTGTCTTTTTTTTTATTCTATTGTTATTCTTCATATTCTAGGGTCTGTATTTAAGTACTGCAGTTTGTAGACAGGAGCAACAAGTTTATTACAGCTCCACTGGCCAACACAGTGCTGCAATGTAAGTGCAAATTCTGACCCCAAACATGGGAGGTCAGGAGCAAATCACAGTTAACTTTCCAACCTTTAGTGATCCTGAACTTCCCATCCTCCTCACACCTTGAGCTGTGGCCCTCTCTGGTGTCTCTGAATCCTTTGGAAAGGTTTGGCTCTGCAACCCCCCAAAAGCCTAAAAATCGCCAACCTCACTAGGCAGGAGAGCTGGCTAAGAAAGCCAGGATCTTTCTGGGATTAAATGGGCCTCACCTTTCCCAAACAAACCAGCGTTTACCTTGAGCAATGCTCAGTTACTCCTATGCACAATCTTCCTAGTGAGGCTCCTGATTAGGAAAACAGCGCTCAGAGACATTCTGCATTTCCTGCATTTTATCTGTGCAAAACCATCACAGACCACCTCGCCTCAGATGACTGATGACCAGGCCTGGGAGGTGAACAGCAGTCACCGGGGTAGGAAGCTGAAGTCAGACCAACCCTGAGCGTGTTTCGAGATCCCCTGAGCTCAGAACAAGGCCGGTAAGGCCGGAGCAGCAGCTGCAGCAGCACCTGACTTGAGTTTAACTGAGTCTGCCAGAATCTGAGGGTCAGCTCTCTCACATTAACGTCATCGTCTGTTTTCGCACCTCATCTTATAAATTTCTCAAAAAATGTATTTTGTTAAATAAGACTAAATTCCTCCTTCCATAACTTGTGTTACCACAGCAAAACAGGAATGAGGCCTGCAGCCACAGCAAATTCACCAGCTCCCATTACGACGTACCACCTATTCCAAAGTACATATCAAGCTTATGGAAAGGTAGCAGCTAAATGTTAGGCACGTGAAGAAGCTAAAAACAAAAAAAAATGTAGGATGGCTTTTTTAATACCTAAGTCACTAGAAATTCCAATGCTGATCTGCTCTCCTGCATGGCACTGGCCATAAAATCTTGGCCAAAAGCTCCTGAATCATGAGGTAGGGCAATGTTTGAGAGGACCAGGACCAGGCACTTAACAGCCTTATGAAAAACTGCCCTGCTGAACAGATATTGTGATAACTTAAAAGATATTATTGCAATGTGACCTAGAAAATACACTGAAACACCCTCTCTCTCTCCCTATCATATGTTTTGGGCACAACAGCAAGAAAACTTCACTTACCACAGGTTCCCAGCCAAGCAGTAACTTGGCTTTTCTGATGTCAGGTTTTCGTTTCTGAGGGTCATCCTGTGCTTCTGACAGAAACTGGATTTCACTTCCACTGCCTAACAAACAAGGCAAACAAGCACGTTACCATACGTAATTCCCTAAACGTCACCTTTACATCCCTCCTTCCTGCAGGAGGATCAGGTCTCTCTGTAGCTCTCTCTCTCCTAATCCCTACTGCTGCAGTTTCCACACAGGCAGCTGCACTGGGTGCAATGGTTGGGTGAAGCAGCTGCCCCTCAGCACCCTGGCACTGCACAGGATTTCACTGCTTCTTTGCCCACGTTCTTCAGGCTGATTGGTAAAGATCCAACAGAGAACTTGGTTTTCCTCGTAACAAAAGACAGAGATAGGACAAGGTCTCTGAAAAAACAAAGAAAACTATTTACGTGTCATCTGAGAGATGATTTAACATGTAGAGAACTAAATGACTTGTTCAGACACAAGGGAGGGACAATTATTTGATCTGCTAGATGGGCTTGGTGCTATAGTTTTGAATATTCCTTCCCAATCTGTGGACGCACAGATGTTTTCCAGTGGGAAGAGTCCCATGTTAGAATCATCACACTCATTGGGGTCTGTACCACACATGTTAACTTGCTGTTCTCAGGTGCCTTTTACAGATGGGTCAAAAGAACTGCAGAGATCTGCAGCATTGACAACCCTGGTCAACGGCATCACTTGGCTCCATCTCATGAGGAAAGCACCTTAGGACACTGAGCAGTCACTGACTGCCAGTTTTGGGAGTTTGATTCTCTGTGGATCTCAGAATTGTGGGAGAAGAAGAGGAAGGAGATGCCCCGTAACTTACATACATTCCGTGAAGCAAGTACAACAGGCAATGAGAAAGTCTCTTCAGTAGCCAGTAATAACCTCCTAACTTGCACAAACAGTATGTAAAACTACTGTGATACCTCACCCAAAGAGACAGAGACAAGGTATTCATTCCACTGTGCATGCCCTGTTTTACATATTAATCAGATAATCAAAATCCCCTTTCAATTACATTTAATTATATGATCAGGATACAATTAAATGTCTTTGACAGAGTTATTAAGAAATCCAAAGACCAACTAAACAATCCTCATATTTCACACGCTGATCAAGTTAACAATAATCACAAGGCAATAAATACTTCATGAGCTCCATGGAATAACGACTTCGGATACTCACCAACGAGCTTTTTAATTAACTGGGCAAATTCGAGGATCGTGTGCTCCTCCGGGTTTCCCTAGAAAGGGAAGAAGATTCATTGCAACAGCAACTGGCCACCTTGCGAGATGCTAGCTTCCTGACACGAGGTAATTCTAACTGGGTCACGGTCAGCTTTGAGAAAAGAAGTAAATATTCACTTCTACTTCGAGGGAAACACATAAAATTATACAATATAATATTACCCCATTTTTCCTCCATAAGGCTGGTATAAAGTGATTTCTAATTTCTGAACCTTGGGGCGACTTTAGTGCCTTTCTTTTTAAACAAAGAGAAGTTTCAATGATTTCTTCTTAGCATTTCTCCTCAGATTTGTTTCATTTTTGCACATTTCAACTATGTGAATCTTATTGCCAAAACAAACAGTACGTTTAGTAAATTCCTCTTGTTCTTGACACCAACATCTAGGGACTCAGGACTCTTCTTTATATGGAGAACATAGGGTTTTTTTTTCCCGATAGAAAGAACATTTTTGCTGCATTTATTTCTTCTGGAAGCTCCTTTGAGTGACAAGGAGGAGGTGATGCTGACGGAGCAGGGGAGAAGAACCCTCCTACTTACCAAGTTGACGGGGCTGCTGACGTTGCTGTTCATCAAGGCCACCAACCCATTCACAAGATCACTAGGGAAAAGAAAGGATAAATGGAGGCAGGATCCCATTTCCCTGCAAATGTTCTAACCTACAGAAGAGAGCTTCAGAACTACAGTCAAGCACACAGGTCAGCTGAGGAAGGCCAAAATCAGACTTATAATGTGTATTTCATCATGTCTATGTTTCCTTGCCTGTTTGCTCTACAGACTCTATATCACATAAAACTTTCTGGATTTTTAGGTAAAAAGTTTCAAACTTCTTAGTTTTAAAGGGCGATCACGTTTGCAACAATTCCTTTGAGCATATGACAGATAAAACCAGAAAATAAAATGTTCACAATTCACAAAAGACAGTAACTTTTTATTTCAATATTCCAAGTGGTTGCTTATTCAAAGGCCAATTTCCAACACATTACCAATATAAAGCACACTGTATCCTCTGCAGAGGCACGTGGGAGCACTGCCTGCTTTGTACTTTTTTCTGGTATTTGCTCCTTCCAAAAATTTTTAAATTGCGTTTGTTAAAAATAGTATTTTGATGTCATGTCCCCTCTCCTCAACAAAACAAGCCAAACTTTTTTTTTTTTTTCCCCCCTGGGTTATTGCAGCAGCTTCATCAGTTCAGCCCTGGATATACAAATCCAGATGTCTTTCACTAGGGCTTATTATTAGCAGGAAAATAAAGGCTGCTTCCATCAGATACGTGTTTCTGTAGCTTCCACAACCACTATTAATGTATTTGGCAGAGAGAAAGAATAATATTCAGAAGTGCAGCATGGGTTTTTTTATGAAGCAAAGCAAAACATCCTCCTCCCTAGCTCAGAAGCAGAAGTCTGGCACTGCAGTTTAGCCAGCAAGACAGAACAAAACCTGCATCTTACTCGTCTGAAACCAACTTCAACGCTGCAATCTGATTAGTGCAGATGGACTGTTGCATGTGAACAAAAACTGCTAATTTCAAGGGAAGTAAGTGCAGACATCAAGATCAAATGACACCTTTGCATTTCTTTTTTAACCACCTTAAAGCCAATGCAGAACATGATCAAGTGAAACGCCTGTCGTTAATACAGCAGCCAACACTGCTTTTATCCGTCATAATAAACCTTAGTGAATTTATTAGTTATTTTTCAGTGTTTAACTAGCTCACAGAAAAAATGTAAGAAACACCTTCACCTTGGGGCAGTCTTGACCATAACAGCAGGACTTGACCACAACAGCAACCATAATTATGTTACTTCAACTACTG
>JAVCKT010017980.1:0-15864 GCA_032273925.1 Rhynchotus rufescens
GAGCAAACAGATTTCTATTTATTTTGGAACTGCTAAAACTTTTGAGCTTCTAAAGTGGCTTAGACCTTTAAATGTTTGTTTATATCCAGTGTTTTGACTTCCAGTATTTGGAATATGTATATATATTTAAGACACTTAAGATTCCATAGATCTGTATATACTTTTCAGCTGAAAATTTCCACACAAAAAAAATTGCACATTTCTTGTCTATATTCTTTCTGTTTCTTGGTACTATGGTAGAACAGCATCTTGTCTGGGTCACTATGCTGCTGGTGGATTAGAAAACAGCACAAGGACATGGTGAAGGACTTCTGCAAGCAAGAGCGAGTTTGATGGACATGTTCAGTACAGCTGAGCGCTGTTAATACTTTGTCCAAATGCAGTGCTCCAAAGTAGTGTAGCATCAACTTTACACTAAAAGCTGACACTGTAGGAAAGGGTTGTTAGAGTCTCTATGTTCTTGTGTTAAAGTACTTCAAGGCTGACCTATGAAGACTCTTTCTTCTGCCATGACCACCACAGATGCTATTGGACATGGTGGTAACTCGCTGTGCAGGTCAGCTTCGTTTTTCTTGCGTAGGCAGAGAGCAACAGACCTACTGAGCGTCACACTGAATTCTGCTGTGAAACTGAGGCCTCTGGAGATGAAGGTTATTTGAGTGCTTTAAACCCACTGAAATGGCAGACTCCTCAAGAAACTTGACTTGATTTGCAGGGGAATAAATGCCTACTTTTAGAGCTAAAATTCTGAATTCAGACAGGCCGTGTTATCCGTAGTCAGTCAGGGTTCTTTCACATTTGGATTACACTACTTGAAAATGCTGCATTAGTCCATCTGTTCACCTTTAATTTTTCTCTCCGCTGGGACTTCAGTGGGTCTTCCTGTGTGTCACTCAGGCACGTTTCCAAAGCATCTACATGTTAAGCATTCATTGCCTTCTCCTGAAATAGCAAAACGGTGCCTTCCAGGATGCTTGATACTACAGGGAACATCTGTCCCTAAAATGTGTACATGCTTCAGCTGTGCAGTGCCTTAAATTATGCTAGATGAGTATTTTCTGAAGAAAGTAACTATAAAGTCCACATCGGGTGGAGTTGCTACCCCAAATGGTTTTAGCTGCAGTGAAAATGTTCACGCTTTGAATAATAATTCATTTGAACGAAGCACAACAAGGATAATCAATTGGCGCCTGAATGCACTTTAAATTAAAAGAGATTATAAATGGCTATTAGAGAATTAGATGAAGCATAAAAAGTAAAAATCATTTTGTAAACATGATTTACAATGAGTTTTTTTATCTATACTCAGTAGATTCTACAACTCATCAAGCATTTATTTAAAGTTCTGTTAATTTACTGGCGTTTGATTAAATTTCTCTTAATGAGAAATCTCCTTGGAAATGAGGTGATGGAAAACTCAAGTTCTGTAGGTACTAGTGTCATTTTAAGAGACAGTTAAGTCCTGGAACAAAAACTATTCACTGCTCTTTTTTTTTTTTTTTTTTCTCATAGATTTGTGTCACTATTGAAAAGCTATGACATAATTCTATCTAGTGTGTCCCAGTTGCTGGCTATCTTTCTGGCAGCTCCTGAAGACCCCGCTGTAGCTGTCTGCATGGCTGGGATGACTTGTGCGACAACTGCTGAACTGGTTTGTGCTGCAGTCTGGCAGACTGAGGCCAAGTAAAGCAGTGCTGTTTCTCGTGATAAGAGAGCTGGGAGCTGCAGCAGCAGGAAGCTTGAGGAGGAGGGACTGAATCGTGACTTGAGCCATGATAATTTTCATGTTTGAAGACCTGATTGTGTCCTGTTTTCAATATAATACCTATTCCTGTGACTAGGAATCTACTTCTTTATATCCAGAATGTACCTTTCACAGAGCAAATGCTCTTTTTCTTGCCTTTTAGTTTTTTTTCCTCTCCTGTGCACAAGCATAAACTGAAAGCTTAGACCTGGCAATAACAGACACCTGTGTTCAGAGCAGGGACACCGCACACGAGGGAGCCTTTTAAGGCAATAATCTGTGTACATCCTGAGTGGCTTTTGGCACTGAACCAAGGCCCTCCAGAACTGACAGCTATAATATAATATGACCTATTACATTTACTCATTTGTGTGGTTCTGCACAGCAGTTTACCTATTTGCATTTTCCTACGTTTCCAACTACCATGGATTTCAAGAAGCTATTTCCAATAACTGACACTTTCAGGAGTTAGGAAAAAGTAACTGCAAACTTACCCTGGAACATCAGGAGCTTTGTAATCCCAAAGCTCCAAAGTATATGAAGAGGGGAAGAAGTATGATTTTCTTTCCTGGCCCAAAACACTATTATAGAAGGTACCATAAGAACAAATAACAATGAAAAGTTTTGTCTTAAAAATCAGGAAAGTGCACATTAACAGGGCATTAGCCCTGTACCATTTCCTACTTCCATTGCCATGGATAAAAGGGGTCATTCGGTTTCTTTCTGTTCTTTCTTTTTTATTCTTTCTTCTAGAAAACTTTTCATTTCTACCTCCTTTTTTTTTTCCTTTCTTGATACCTAATACAGTAGAAACATCATCAGATTTGTCTTCGTATAAAGCTGAGGTACCCCTTTATATACTTTGAATAGACCCAATCTTACTCATATAAATTGCAGAACTGTTTTCTTGTAGCATTTGACAATTTCATTAGTTTGTTTCCAGCAGCAGTTCATTACAAACCTCACAAGAAAAACATTTTTTTTCATAGTTGCCTTGCCTAGCTCTCATCAGTGTATCAAGATAGGGATAATTCAGTTGTTTTTCTTGTGTGTTGTGAAGCTCTTTGGTTATTTTTGTTTAGCAGAAATTAGAATGGAAAAGGTTACATGGAAATTTGAAAAGCATATGCATCTTCTGTTCATCCTAATTTTAATATCTGAACTTTAACTGAATCATTATGACTATTCCATTGAGATACTGGGGCCTGGTGGTTGGTATTTTGCTCTGGACGGGTCTGCTTTGTGCTTAGCTCTCAGTTTTATGAGAGGAAAAAAAGAAATGAAGCCTGACTTATGCTCTTAACATTGCTGCCAGTTTGAGGAAATTTTGTCATTATGATGAACAAGAGTTTAGAAAGCAAGTACTAATCAAAGCAGGAGTGAGAGATTAAAACTTATTTTCACCAGAAATCCTAAGCAATCTAGTAAGTTAGGACTAACTGACTTCAAAATTCGATGATGGAGCAGAGTCCAAACTGGTGTGCCCTGCTAATTTTATCTGGGCTCAGTGGTCTCATAGATTTATTCTCAATGTAGCCTAATATTTGAAGTATTTGCCTAGGAGCCTAGTATTTGCAAAGGACTGAGAGAGGAGACTACAAAAGAAAACTTGAGCCCTATGAAGGTTATACCCCCAAGGCATTATTTACAGTCAATGCAGAAATGCTCTAAACTCATAAGTTCAACTCCATAGAGAATAGTTCAGGACAAATCTCTCCCCCTCCTCCTTTTCATTTCTTTCCTCTCTCGCTTCTTCCCCCTTTCTTGATAAGGGAGGAAGCTTAAAGAGATTAGCTGTTGTAATCTAAATCAGAGCTTTGTAAATGGTCCCCAGAATATTAGACTGACTGGAGAAGGAGGTGGGGGAGAGGGGGGGGAACACTCCATAATTAACCATGAAAAAGGTATATTGATATTAAAGGCTTTATGCATGCAGGCCTCATGGTTGCCTTCAGTCCTAAAGTGAAAAGGTAATTTGTAGAAACTAATTTTCAGTTCCTTTTTCCAAAAGGGCCCATAAAATCATGGCTTGGTTTTGCTGTTCATCTGTTGAACTGCAGCTGATCTGAAATCCTCAGTTCATCTCACAGAGGCCATCAAACAGTCATCTCCGCTTCAATTCTTGCTCGCCAGCAATGCTGCTTACGTTTGAACCGCTGACCTGAGCTCTCCGAGTTCTCAGGGAGAGACTGTTGTATTAAAATAGCGTCTGGGAATGAAATCCATAAAAATTTGTATAGCCTGCGCTGAACAGCAATGTACATGGAAATTAGTGGAGTGCTTTTTAAATAAATGCTTGATGAAGGAATAAGCCTCTTGGGGCTGGGTGGGAGGAGATAAACTTGATCCTATGTAAGCTTGAAATAATGGAAGAGTAAATGAAGTCAAGCAGAGCTTCGCCCAGGTATGTTCCCCATGCAAGAGCAAGGCCTCAGCTCCTACCTTCTGTGCCTTAGCGCAACACAGCCTCCGTATAAATAAAGAACAGGCTCCAACAGGGCCGGTCAAAGGGAATATTGCCGCTAATTTGCCCTGTTTTCTCATCTTTGTGGACTTTGTTAAACGTTGGCAGTGGGAGAAACAGGAATGGGAAGTGGTTGTGTCGGTGTCTTGTGGTGGTGAAGAAGGATGACTTGTATAAGGCTTTCAGGTCAGAACAAGGCTGCAGGCTCATGAGCCCTGGGCCCTTTTATCCACCATAAAATCTGGCTTACTTTGTGTATAATATGCATTTTTTTATATGCTGGCAGCCCTGAAAAATAAAACTTATCTGGGAAACATGGAGGGTGTTCATTCCACTGAAATTCCATGGAGAACAAAATGAATTTCAAAACTCTGCTTTTTTTAAAGGAAAGTACAGATTTCTGAAAGTTTTGATTTATTCTTAGTTTTTTCTAGATGTAATATTTTGATTTTTGTCTCATGAAATGCTCGTAGTTTTATCAATGCTATTTACTCTCATTTTGTACTTTTATGTTCATGTGATCTTAGTTTTATTTCAGTTGTGACCCTTTAACAGTGGGGGGAGAAAAAAATCATATTAACTTAAATTTCCAAAAAACTTACTGAGTTGTCCTCTCCTGATAATTCTGGTATATTTTAGTCTTTTCTGTCCCAGTTTGGAATGAAGTCATGTTTAAAATCAATCCCTCTGTCTTTTCAGGCACAAAATATCAGCAATACTAGTTGATATCAGAAATAATACAGAGTAACTGAGAAATATTTGCAAGCTTTCTAATACAAATTAGGCAGTCAAAAAGTTCTCAATCAATGTGGACAAATGAGATGCTGGTTTCATGTCATCAATGACACAGGGTGTTCATGATCTCCGAGCTAGAAGCTGTGAGACTTTTTTGTTCATTTGTTTTCCCTATATCTCATGTCTTTGAGTTTTAGCTAGGGAGTTTGAGGCTCACCTCCCACCAAAGTAAATCTGCAGAATTACTTATTTTGATTTTGGGAGGAATAAAATTAAGAGTTTGATTATTGCAGAGATGACTGATGACTCTTCTCACAGTTTTTCCGTCTCCTTTCCTTCACCATGAAAATTTAAGGATATACATGACCTAAAAATGTGAAGAGTGGTGTCCCTGAAACAAAATACAATAATTCAAGTTTTTCTAGATACTCTTGATTTATTTTTCATGTATTTCTTAATGGGGTTACAGAAAACTCACCGAACATAAAGCTGGAAGCTTATCTGAATGACCAAACTAGTAACATCTATATCATTTGCCTTGCCCATTTTCCTTCATCAGATGCCTTGCAATAGATTTGAAGGAATAGGGCAAACATCCTTGGTATATAAAACAGTAGATTTTGTTTATTCTGATGCACAACTGAAGGCGTGGAAGAGGCAGTTTATGACTTAGAAGACAGTTGTTGAGCTCAGAAACTATCGTTTCTCTATAGTCGCTACAAATGCATGTTGCAAGCCAGATAAGTTTGCTTGGATGGTTGCTCACTGTGACCTTTGATAATCTTCCTGCCCTTTTGCCACTAGGCAAAGATGCTGATCCACCGTTTGCCAAGAGAGAACAACGCTCTGCAATATGGCCATGTGTATTATCCAGCTAGAGCTAAGGCCCGAGCAGGTCTGTAGCAGATTGTCCTGCTGCTTCTTGGGACCTCCAGAGCCTGCTGGATGACAGATTTTCTAGAAGTTTGTCAGTGAACAGATTTGCCACCCACAAAAGTACAGACTGCGTCGTGCATGTGAGATTGCTTAGTGTCAGATTTCTTGCTAGGCAAGATAAAGGCTAAATGAATAGGTTTACCTTAAAGATACAATTTTAAAACTGAACATTTTTGTTTGTTTCTTTTTTGACAATAAGACACGTTATTTGTATTTGATTAAATCAGCTGTAGCAAAACACTGGGCTTAAGTAGCTGGCTTAAGATTACTCTGCCTCTTTTCTGGCTTTATTGCTAAAGATGGATTGAGAAGTCCCAACACATGGCATGAACAACCTGTTCCTTCACAATTTCTTGCTTAATTCACCCTTCTTTGTCAGCACTTGGTACTTAGCATACCAAAGGATAATGAAGGGAAAGAGGTAATTTCCTTATTTCTATACTTTTATCAACATTCTTACTGCATTCTCGATTTCGTCTATTCCTTCAGTATAGGTAACATCTTCTGTAGTAGCAATCTCAAAACGCAAGCATACATTATATTCCATAGCACAAAAAAAAATCAGATTATATCCTGTTTGCTAGAGATACGCTTGTCCTTCAGGTGAGCACTGTGTTAAGACTCTGACATGTGAGCTGATGACAGGGGATAGGGTTGTTTAGACTGTGACACAGAAACTGGGATTCAGTGCTAACCCCCCACTCTTATAGGTGCATTAGAGGGTTAATTGTGTTTATCCAAGCAGATTCCTGGCATAAAGTAGAACGAGAAACTGATTGTGGCACCCATGATATAGCCAGTTCTGGTGCTGTTATTTGCCAGCATCTGTCATTGAAGTTTATAGGTAATGCTGTGCACTGAGATTATAATATGGCCATTAATCTGCTAAAGTTTATCTTCTTGGTATAATGTAATTTTTCCATCGCTGCCAAGCCCGTACTCTGTACTTCCATCGAGCTTTCCATGGTGCTACTCAGTAATTTCTTAACTTAAATTCTGTTGTTTTTTTCCTCCTTCAAAGCCCAAAATCTTGGCAGCTGTCTAAGCACCAAACTGCATTCTTGGAAAGCTTCGCTCAAGGTCAGCGTGGCAAGCTGCTGGCACCACAGTGTGTATGGCAGTGCTCTCTAAGAGGGTGTTTGGATTGCAGAGGCTGGCAGCGGAGATAGGTTGGCTGTTATGTTATCCCCATGGACTGGGATACGCGGACTTGGCACTTCTTCTGTGCTACTTTTCAGTTTCTTTGATTGCCTCCACCCTTGATGGAATTACCAGTAAGGAATACCAGCAATAATTTGGAGGCTGGTTTTGGCAGCAGGTAGCAGGGGTGATGTAGCTTTTGGCATTCGTGCAGTTAAACATAGGAGTAAACTTCTTAAGCCCTTTGCTTGCTGAGGATTTTGTTTGAGTCTTAATCAGCACAATGCCATGACTCCAGTGAAGCCCTCAAAGTCAGGCCCTGCATAGTTTTCCTTGGAACACGTACAAGGATAATGCTAGTATCTACTCCTTGATTATTTTTGATTATTTTCACAAGTGGAAGAGGAGCACACTGGAAATATTCCAGTGGCTTCCCCCAAAACAACATCACGTTTACCCAGGCTCTTACTTGAACAGATTGTATCTCAGGAGTTTTACAGACATACTCTCTTTCCAGATCCTATTAGCTTCCATTTGAGAAAAGGAAAAAATGAAGCATGTTTTGATTGTGGTTTTTTTTTTTTTCTTTACCTTAATCTTTGCTGCTCAGAAATGGATAAATCTTGCATAAGCCTTGATGGTTGATGAAAACTTATGGAGATGAATGAATGAAGTCTTTTCTCCCCCTGCTGCCTCCCATTTGTGGCTTCCTTCATTATCCAATGGATAGACTGAGACTGGCCCTTCCAAATAGGTTCTTATAAGCACATGTGCAGAAATATATATGATTATCCTCAGGGTTACTCTTATCACTCGCGGTTGAAATCACATTAGCATTAATACTTACCAGGCAAAACATATTGTCTGCATAGATGATGTTTTGGTGTCCAGAATGAAGGGATTTTTTTTTCCTGAGCCTCAAAGCAAATAAAAGCTTGTACTGAATGTTTCTGACTCATAGAGAGCTTATGAATTGGTACCCACCTCCCTCCAGTAAATGAACAGCTATGTTACTCTATACTCAGGAGTTCTTTATAAAGGATTATTTTATTCTATAGGAGTTTAATGCAGAATTGCTTATTATTCCTGACACTTCCTCCACCATATCATCTTTTCTGGTAGAGGAAAGGAGAAAACTGCTTATTTCCTGAAGGGCAGGGAACAGGACAAGGGTGGATAGGGAGATGGGAAACGTGAGTTCATTTTGTTCCTCCTCCTTAGGCTTGTCCTTGACCTGTCCTCCCACATCTTTGAACTTCACAGCTGGATTCCTTGGATCAAAGACTCCATAAACATTTGGCTACTTTTCTTGAGACTCTAAATAAATTACATTCATGGCATGTCCTTGCTTGAGCAAGAAGCATGCAATGGTAATGCAGATGTCTCCTGCATGTGGAAATAATACTGTCTAGAGAGTGGCTCTTCTGTTTCTTCCTTTTATGCTGCTTCTTTACAAGGGACCCAGGAACCACTCAAAATTTTCCATGTAAAAATTAAAATATTGGCAGAGATATCAGCACAAATTTAAATCTCCAAAGACACAAACTTCAGGAAACCTGAAAAACCAAATGATCTGTCATCATTTCTACTGTACTTATTCCCTAAAGTTAGGTTATTAGGCACTAAATGTGCAGCATTAAGCAAGATCTGTCATAGGTGACTTGCTGAGCTGGAGCTGCGCTATGTCTTTTTCTGTAATAATCAGCTCTTCAGGAAGGTGGCACAGATTATCTCCAATGGAGGATATAATCTGCCTACCACCTCTTTGTTGACCTTCATATAATAGGAAAAATAAGGTTTAAGTTCCTTCTCATGTAAAACCACACACACATACAGAAATTCAATGCCAAATAAAAGCTTGACTAAGCAGAAAAGAGATTTATGGTTTGGGCCTCTGTTGCTTCAAAGGTGTTACCTGCTTTTAGGTCATCCCATGTCAGCCGTAATTATCAAGGTGTTCATTAGTGTAGATCAGCTTAAACTAGAACCATGTTCTTGTAAAAGCAGGAAACATCCCTGAATCTTGATTCATACTTTGAAGCATCCAATTTTCCCTCTATGAGGATTGCTGCACTGCCCATAGCATTCAAGTGCTTGTTATAGAGCTTTACTAAGGGTTTATGTTAGTAGTTTTTCACGTTCTTTATGGAGAGAAATGACTTCTGAAGGAGGATGATGCAGTCTGGAATTAAAATTTTTATGCAATACTCATGAGGGTCAAGTGCCCTTGTTTTGTATTGGTACTAGCAGCTGAGGAAGAGGATGCAAATGTGCTCATCGGTCAGGATGAGAGTACATTCCCCTTGCTGCTCAAAAGGCATCCTGGATAGTATAGGGAAAATCACTGATGGCTGTGATGTGAATGAAGACTGGGTCCCCTTAAGGACCCAGAGGGGAAGGACACTCACCCCTCTGGGTACTCACCAGAAAGGCAGGACGCTATACTTATTTTTTATTAATAACTACTTATTAATAACTTTTTTTACTACCTCAAGATTTTTCTTTATTGCCATTTTTCTCTAGTGTGTTTTGGAAAGGACATGCTTGAATATTCCCACAGAGTCAGATTGGTAAGTGCCTAGAACCTCATCATGTTTAGAAGTGATACTGTAATCACATACAACTTAATCCATAATCACCTACAACTTAATCCCTTTCATTCCAAGGTATTGGCAAGGCAGGCTGTGCTTGTAAAGGCAGCACAAGATACGCCTCGTGTAAAAGAAATACACAGAAGCTGTAGCAGGAACAGTAGCAAGCTGACAGCCACCCAAGTGTGCTATAATTTAAATATATAAATACTTGTTTTCCAGAAGTTAGAGGCTCAAAATTTGACATGGGGAAGATCTTAATAGCAGTTAGAAAATTCCAGATTTAATAATGTTTTCTTTTTGAAATAGCTGGAGGATATATTTATGTGTGAGAATGCTTTTGATCTTTATGGTGCTGTCTTAGTTTTCGACTTCTTACTAGCAGACTTTCTCTTAGTCTGTTTTTCTATGTGATATGTCTGTTTGTTAAGCTATTACATGATTTACAGCTTGCTCCTAAATAGCTTGTCCTCAGAATTGTCATTTAAAAAAAGAGCTTTTTGTTCTTCCTGAATAAGCAAGAGAGCAAAAAATATATAAGCTTTCATAACGCTGTCTCATATGACCAGATGAAAAAAGAAGTTACAACCCCTTTTAACGCTGTCTCACAGTTTTAGATAGCTCTACATTATAACCTCCTAGTTGCTCTTTGAGGTAGTTTATCTTATGTACAGTCTATGTACAATCTACATGTTTAGCCCCCCAAACTTTAAAATCATTCTTGCAAAATTGATGTTTGCTTGATTTGCCAGTCTCCAGAAATCCTGCCTCCCCTTTTAATTCACTCCATTTCCACATGTTTGTCATGTTTGTGAGTAGCCAAGGTTTTTCTTCTATGAGACATAATAATGCAGGGAGAGATGTCACTGTTCTACAATTCCCCTTGTTTCTATAACAAAACAAAAAAAAAAATGTATATTACCTAGAATAGAATTATGCCTTGGTCAGGTAACTTTTGTATTCATTTTGTGTTTGTTTATTTAACATTCGACTGTTGCTGTTTGGGTATTTTTTTTCTTTTTTCTTTTTCATTCTATTTTCAATGCCCATTATGTTGGTGTTCAGACTTTTTTTTTTTTTTTTTTTGCATTAGACTGTTCAATTAGGGTAGGAACATAACAGCAATACAGGATAACGGTAAAGAGATTTTTACAACGTGGACAAAATACATGAAATGAAAAACTCTCTTCCTTTTTAGCAACTTTTTATTATGCCAGAGTTTTTCTCCAGGGAGTAGACAAAGGAGATTCTCATAGTCTGTCTCAAAGTACATTACCTAGCTTGGTTCATCTTTTATTTTGAACTGATTGTGGATGCAAATTGAAACTCTCCCCAACAGTCTAGCATGTTGAAGCCTCCCTAGACCTAAACCTCCATCTGCAACTAATTTTCGAAGCGATTCATTTCATATGTTCAAAGAGAGATGGGTGCAAATTATAACTGCACTAAACCATCTCAGACTTTTGGAGATGCTCAGTTGAATGCAAATTTGCATCTGAAGCAAAACTCTAGCATTTAATTCCCTAGGCTTGTAGAGAAGTGCATGCTGTCTGGTTATGAATACAGACTAGTCATTTCTGTGCTTATCTGTGGTGTAAAGTTTATAGACAAGTGTTTCAACTCAAGGTGTGCCAAATGTTGCAGCATTTACTAATGCCAAGTGACATGACAAGTAACACGAGTCCTGTGGCTGATTTCCATGTTACAGGGCAAAAGAGCATTTTAGCAGGTGCCTAGATAACACTACGAATGGAAGTTCAGTCTAGGTGAATAATACTGACCCTACTGTCTGTGAGCTAGGTAGTAACCCCTCATCTCACACTGGCTTCTTAACTGGAATGGCTGGCTTCTTAACTGGATCAAGAGTGAGTCCTTTCATACAAGGAGGAGAAAGGTGTTGCAGTCTGGCAACACCGTTGGCCCCGTGGTGTGGGACTCTCTGTAATGCCTCCTATCACCTTTACAGCCTCCTCTTGGGTAGCTAATGTGAACTCCTTCCTTTCCCATAACGCTCCATCAGACACAGACTAGGTAAGGATATCAGAATAATGCACATACATTTCTCATGCTGAGTTTGTCAGCCACAGCTGCACTCTTATCAGGGGTAAATCTGCACGGATTTCCTTTATGTCAGAAGTATCTGGTCAGATCTCTAAAAGTGATATTGTATTTTTCCCTCTTATTTCTCTTTTCTTGTGTCAACAGTATTCTGTAACAAAGAAGCTCTTAACTTACTCCTTTCTTTCATTGCTTCTCTTTTCAGCTCCTTTGCTTTTCCTTGGGACTGTTTATTTTTTTCATAGAATGCATCCTCTCAAATAAGGTCTGTCATAGACTGGCTTTCAGGGGAAGAGTCATGGTCCCAATCTCTATCAGGCATGGCCTAATGCATCTAGCATCCATTTCTGGTGAGAATGAGAGTTGTTGGTGGATCAGTTCCCACCTATTTCTGGAGAGAAGCTTTCAGAGAGATTTAGTTTCTGTTGTAGAATAGCTGTGTTTCTGTATTATTTTACTACTTTATGTTACCTGAAAGCTTGCAATTTCATTTTGATGCTATATAACCTTTATCTTGTATACTTTATTTTTAGAAAATGCAGTGGATTACTTCTCTAGGATACTGTCACCTCCATTTTGGAGACACGCTGTGCTTGGAACAGCCTGGACATCCCCCTTGCTTGCACTTTCTGTGTGACGGTAGTGCCTCTGTTTGAGGTAGCAGTGGAACTGACTCTATAGCTGTGTAGCTAGCCTGGTTGTGCTTGTGTTTTATTCCAAGCTTTCAGTAGCATAAGGTCAGAAATAAGTAGTTTACCATTGATGCTCAAATTCTCCCATCAAAGCACTGTGCTCTGTTAAGTCAAAATGCAACTAGGGAGTAAGTGTTGGGATAGAGGTGAGACCTCAGTTCCCTCCCATTCCTTCCCACAGCCAGAATGTATGTGCTTTCTAGCTTTTTCTTTTTTTTTTTCTTTTTTTTTTTTCTCTGAGCTTTTCACCTGCCGAAAATTTCCTTCACTTCTGTGTTGCAGACAGCAACCACAAAGGTGTCTTCAGAAAGAGCTTCTGTTTTCTTTGGACAAGGATAGTGTCCTTAAATGGACCTGGTGGTTTTGTTAAGGTGGGGATACCAAATTTTCTTGGCGTTTTGACTGCAAAATTATGGTTTGGACCTGGAGCACAGAGCTGCAGTAGCCTTGCATCTAGCTGGTGTCTGCATTTAGCATCTTCTAAGGTTTTTGTTGTACCCTCTGTGAATGCTAAGAAGCAATAAGATATTCAGTATGTATTTTTCTGTTATAACTGCTAAGGAGTGACGGAAATCTTCATGAGCGAAATATTCCATTAATTGCTTCAAACCTTCTGCAGCAATAACTTGTTTATGGTGATCACTGTCAGATTAAGCCAGAGAACAATGTTCTCTTCTGAAAAGACAAGAGCAGACTGGCTTTTTTTGTGTGTAATAAAAACCATTCTGTAATCAGGCAGAAAAAATCTGCTGGAAAAATTACTTCTAATGAGAAATGAAGTTAGTTGGCTGAAAAAAAATTGCAAAACAAATGGGTGTTCTGTTTCTAAGTGAGTTCTTGTGCAGATGATACACTGCCCTCAATGGATGTATTTAACTTCTGCTGAAAGGAATTCCAGTTGCAGCTTCTATATAAAACATAGTGGCAGAAGGCCTGGAACAATCTTGCACTCTAACTTTTGGGAGCACACGATGAAACCTCACCAAATCAGTGAGTGTCATTTGATGTTCATTTTGCACATGTTTGTGCCTTGGTTCCAGCAAAGTTTGTGGAAAAAGCAGATAGTACTACTCAAATCTCTTGCAAAAATTTAGACCAGCAGCTTTAATGTATGACTGAGTCTCTGTGCATCAGCTCTGCTTGCACAGGAAAAGGTTCTATTATGGTCTGTTATGAATCTTGCTAATTTTTTTGGAATAGACCGTGTGTGGGTCTCGAGTTGAATAATTTGCTGGTAAACTGGCCATCAGAATAATTCATAATTCTGATTTTCTTGGCCTGACTCTGTCCCAATAGCTACAGTCATGACCAGCCTCGTAAGAATCGGTGCGGCTGCACAATTGAAATCAGTTCAAATGATACCAGCATTGCACTCAGCACCTCCAAATGATGATTTACTTGTGGGGCTGCATACGGATCCCAGGTTCTTGCAGAAAGCTAAATGCAGTATTTCAACACTTGAATGTTCATTATGCAACATTTCAGTGTTAATGTTAAAGCAGCTGGAGTTTTTATATGGAGATTTTTGTCTTCTCCAAATCAAATCTAGAGATACTTAAAGAGAAACCTCATGTCATAGCCTCAAATGCTAGTGCAAGCTCTTACTTCCCAGTGTCTCGGAATGGGACACTGGGTCCCATGGTTTTGCAGCCATCCCAAGTGAAGAGCTTACAGATGGGGAGGCCAAGATGCTGGTTCTCATGTTGAAGCCAATCGGTTTGCCTGCTGCCATCCGAACGATGGGGCTGGGATGGGGTTAGAGATCAGAATTTCATGTGGTTAATGTGGGCCACTTGGTGCAGGGTGGGCAGGACTGCAGTTCACACAAGCCATCTACCTTGGAGAGAGATAAGCTGTTTCTCTTTTTGTTTGCCTCTGTAATGCAGAGGAATAATGCTTAAAGCTGGTAGCAGTGAAGAAAATATTTTAAAATACCTTCCTAAACAGATGGGTTATGCATCTAGGTTTAAATATTTGTGCCGCACAAAATTGGCAGGTGTGTCCCAATGCTGTGCTTTCATCTGTTGCTAAGACAACACAAATATTAATTATGACCAACCAGTGGTACTTAAACTTAACCCAAACTGCTGAAAAGGAACTCAGCACTTCTTTGTTTGTTTTGCTGTAGTACGAGCCTTTCAGGTTAAATCTCATTCTGATCTGATATCAGTAATGGTGCATGAAATGGTACGTAAATAACCTTTGCATTTTGTAACATTGGTCTTTGTACTTCTTTCACTGTATTTTCTCATCAGACATAGCTCAGAAATGTCTCGGCTAAACCTCTCTGGAGGTATGATATGATAGGTAGACAGACTGCATCACTTGTGTCCTTCCATACTGAACAAGTTACAAATGAAAAATAAATCTTGCCTGGTTTTGAAGTGTGGTACAAATGTAGCTATTTCCAGCTGTCTTAAGCAACAACTTTTAGTTAGCTTAAGTGCTTCTCTACGCATTTTATGGCATTCTATATTATTCCTTTCCAAAACACAAGGAAGGAAGTGGCAATAAGAATGAGATTTATAAGGCTTTCCACTTGGCTTGCACAGCTCCTTGGCTGCGGGGCTATGAATGAGAGCTCCCAGATTGACCCCTCGTTAATTCATTTTTGCTGTAGTGATTTAGACCTGTGTCATGTTACAGCTGCAAATCTAAAATCGGAGCTCGCAGTTCTCTTTTGTTGTCCAAAAGTGCAAATTATTTCTACTATTGCAGCAGTGTTTAATAATTCCCAAGAAGGATTAGAGCCATGTTGCTTTGTGTGTAACAGACTTTGTCTGACCTTGAAACACTGCAGTCTAGGATAATAATCAGTCTACAATAAAGAAGGAACCAGCCCATGAGAATAAGGAACAATAGGTGAGTTTTCGTAGCTAAATTAGAAACCAAAGGCGAATGTTCCTTCTTATAATGTCTTCAATAGTCACTATTAATCATTGTCACCCCCACAATAGTGTTATATAGCCAAGGATCGTCTTGTAGATATGATGGCACTTGGCAAGGTTGGCAGCAACGTTACAGGATCCAAGTCCCACCAATTCCTGAGTGCAGCCCTGTCCCCAAGGACCACCACAAGGAAGCTTCTCCCTCGCACCTCCTGCTTCTGGGCTGGAAGGAAGCTGCCTGCTGTGAACAGCACCACATGCAGTAATTAGCCCAATTAAACAAGAACCCTGTGATCAGTAGGGCCACTTTATTCTCCTTTGGCATTATAATAGAGCCATTTCAAGGTGCAACTACTCTGCACACACTGCCTTTGGAGAGAAGTTTGTAAGTTGTCATTGTTGTATGTGAGAAGCCTACTGTTAACGAAGGGTTTGTAACAGTTGTTGTGACGAGTGCTTATCACAGAACCACAGAATGTTCTAGGTTGGAAGGGACCTCTAGAGACCATCTAGTCCAACCTTCCTGCTCAAGCAGGCATACCTAGAGCATGTGGCACAGGGTGGCATCCAGACGGGTTTTGAAGACCTCCAGAGAAGGAGACTCCACAACCTCCCT
>JAVCKT010017981.1:0-18654 GCA_032273925.1 Rhynchotus rufescens
CTGAATTCAGCTCATTGGTGCTGCCTGCTTTGCAGTGCCGGCTCAATTTTCATTTCGCTCGAGGCCCAAGTAAAAGTTATTCAGAATACATACTCAAGTTGGCCTTGACAAAGGTAAAATGTATATGGAAATGATGATAAAAACAAAGCTATGTACTTTCATGATACTAAGAGAGGAATTGAAAAAAATTAAGTGTGATCTAGGAACAAATGGCCAGATATCACTTTGGCCAAAATCCTGTTGCAAGAGCATGTGCACTTGGAGGTCTTTACTCAGTGGTTATGTTTCTTTTTTTTTTCTTTTTTTCTTTTTTTTTAAAGAAAAAAAAAAGAAAAAAGGTAAGATTTTTTATTATTATTTTTGAAGAATGAGGTGTTCTGTGGCTAAAGATATTACTGAAAGAATCCTCCTAACATTCAATGCTTAGTTAGAAGTGGCTTCTTGCAGGTGTTTAGTAATGCATTAAACATCTGCAGCAGGCCTTCAGGAAAAATCTTCATAAATTACTGAATAGCTTTCCTGAAGATCAGAATGTTACTTTAACTTCTGTTGACAAAGGAGTTGGCTTTAAAGGAATCTTCTCCATGGGTCCATGGGTTGGCTTTTCACTATTAATGCAGTCTGTCAGGCATTGTGTCGGGGACTGGGCAGCAGCATGGGCTATGGAAAAAAGGTAAAGCTTGGGTTTCAGTTTGCCTCTACTGGATTTGGATGATTTAATACCTGTGTTAACAAATTAGGTCATTTAGATGCTAAAATATCTGGCTAGTTTATGGGTCTAGTTATCTTGTCGGCCACAACTGTGAACATATGTACACTTGGTGCTCTTAAATCCGTGTATGTCTTTCTTTGGTACTTTAAAGGATCAGTTTGAAATCTGGCCCTTGAAAATGCAAGAAAAGCACCCAATAAAGCATTAAAATATACTGTGATTCATAGCAGTGTCCTTATTCAGGATTTTTTTCTTAAAAATTCAGGTCATACCTCTCTCAACTTTTAATTTCTTAATCACAAGCTGTTTTACATAAGCCTCCTGGACAGAGAATATATTGGAATTTTGATGTATGCACAGTGGGATAATTGTTCTCTTTCAGTATGATATTTCATTGTATTATCCCTGACAAGAATGGTGTTTCTTTTGTCTCTGTGTGTTATTTCAGAAGTATATTCTTTTAACAAAACGACAGTATGTTCTTCTCCTAGTATAAATAGGGAAAAGCAAGAAAAATAACTGTAGAGTGAAATGAGTCTCTTAGGGTTGGGGATATCATTATAGATGTTCTCGTAATGGAAAACAAACAAGCAAACAAAAAGCAGGATCTTTATTTATTTTGCTTCTGGAAATCTGGCCTGTGAGCTTTGCAGGGTGAAAATTTTATAATCTGTGTAGAACTGGTCACTGCTTTAATTATGGAGGAAAGTGGAGTCCCCTTCGCTTTCTAAGTTATAGCACTAGCAAAATCATTTGCTATACATGGACAAGTGCCTAATTTAGTAAAAATGAAGAAACTTCCTTACAGTCCAATGAGTTTAAGATAGCTCTTGCTTAAAGTCTAACACATGCATAATTATTTACGCTGAAAATCTATTCTGAAATTATCGGGTCATTTGCTCCTATGAATGTTGTACTTGTTTCTTCTTGACAAAGGACTAAATGACTTCCGTAGCAAACTATATGCTTTGCTCTCATGGATGCATTATAGGAAGGCTGCAACATGTTTATACCAGCCTTTTCCCCTCACAGTCCTTAAAACCTGCTTAAGAGGAGAAACCACAGTTGCTTTTGTCCAGAGATTGTCCTTGTTTGTAGGACTGGCAATATGACTCAGCTTTCCAGCAGTGACCTGGATCTTGCAGTAATGGGCACTATCTTAGGAGTCATAGTAGAGACATTCAGATGCATCAGTGAGCCTCTACACAGACAGATTATATGACAGCCAGCAGATTCCTAGCAGTCGGAACTGCTGAGCTTTACTGACATATGGTTTGAGACGGAGTTCAAACACCAGTAGCTCTCCAAGCTCTGAGTAAACAGGACTTATCAGTAAGGGGAAAGGATGAGCAAAACAGAAAAGCTACGGATTTTACAATGGTTTTACTTAAATGAGACTATTTCCAGGGACAGTTAATATGACAGGACAAAACTCAGTTACGATATTGCAGAGACACTGTCTGGTTTGTCTTTGGACAAAAGGAACAGTATTCTGAACCATCCCTGTTTAACTGACATCATACATTTTGACCCACATACTGATTGTTGCTGGAGGACACTAATTAGACTTTAGCCTTATTTTGACAGCATCTATGCACAAGGTATTTGTGGCCAGCATATTAATAGTACGTTACATTAATAGTGGAGCCCAAAACTGAAGACTGCTTGAGGATTCAGGCTTTAGCCAGCAAAAACTTCCATGCATGTGCTTCTTCAATGAGCTATTAAGGTTCCTAAATTACTCACACACTGGAGAAGCTTTGGTAGGTCAGGGATTAAATTATGTTCCTTCCTCTCTTTCCTCCCTCTCTTTTCCTTCCACCCCTTCTCCTCCCATTATCTTTCCAAGAAAAAAGCATTGATTTAGGCACTAAACTTTCACTAACACAATGATGGATGGAATATGACATTGTGGCATTTCTTATCTTGATCCAGTAGTTAGGCATAGATGTTGATGCTTATCAAAGTATTCTTGTTTGACTTCAGATGGATGTGCGCTGGTCAGAATTTATATACTTAAATACATTGCTGTTGTCAGCTTTTGATCATTTATGTTGACATTCAGAAGGTAATGCCTCAGTATTTGGAGGCTGCATTAATACTTTTGTTAATTTAACGACATATGATTATATTACATCGAAAAATCTTTCCCTTTTGGCTGAGTTAGACCTGCATCTAAAGCACTGAAACAAGATCTGTCAGTGCCTATGGACTTTAAGTCAGTTGAATTCATGGATGAGTTTTTGAAAGCACTGGCTGGCATTGGAAGCAACAGAAGCTGGACAAAATTAACAGCAAATCCTCTCAGCAAAGTAGATCTGTTGACTGTTAGCTGCCCTAGATTCTCAAGTGGAAAACAGCTCAGACAGTAGCTGAGCATCCGTGGCTCAAAGAGTTGGGTAAATTAGCCTCTGGTTGTAAGGATAATTGGTTTCTGTTTGAGGAAACTTCAAATTTTTAGTATGTTAAATATTTGAGTGAAAATTGGTTTGTTTTCATTACTGTATTTGGAGGCCTTGAGATTTTTTTTCTTTTATCCCCTGATTTGAGTGTTTAACTCTCACCGGAGGACCCTAACCTACGAGCTTGCTTAAGGGCAATAGAGATGGCCTTTATAATCAAGCACCTGCCTGTACCTTCCACTGCTGAGTGGGCTGCTGGAAAACCCAGCACCAAGAGAGAAATGACTCCGAACAGGAAAGTGGACATCACCTGCACGTACATCCACAGCACAAATCCTGCTGCAGGATCCCTTCCTTTCATCACAAGTGAAGTTTCAGTGAAGTCTGAGTATTACAAGAATTATAAGGAAAAAAAAAAAGAAAAATAATTCTTACAAAAATAACCCATCTGTCATAAAAGCCTCCCACCGCTTCCTCTTGAGGATCTCTAATGTTTCCTGCATGTTTGCAAGAGGGGCTGTATTTGTACCAGAGACTATTTATTTTTGTTTCAGTTATAGTGCTAAACACAGGGATTCCTTTTCCCTTTTATCCTTCTAAACGGAGTTTATGGGAGGTCTCTTTTTTTTTTTCCAACCTCAAACTGATAGAGATAATAATTCATATCCTCTTTGATTGCTATTTTCCAGTTCTCTGTGGATGGCTGTTAATCTTAATGATCCTTCAATCCTATTTTTGAGATGGACCGCTACCCACTCGCCATGCACTCTGGAGGCTGAATGTCAGGGCATATTAATTAGGCAGACTTGTGTAAGCAGTTTGCTCCACAGCCACCAGGGCCAGTTAATCATCTAGACACTACATGAAAGTTCACAGGTTGAAAAGAATGCTCTCAATCATTTGTGCTCAGTAAAAGAGGTTTGAAAAGTACAGATGGAAATTGTATTTCATGATCCTCAGAAATGAATCATTCTCTATAAGAATTTTACTCCGAAATTAACTGAAAATGGCTGTATATGTGTGTGTATGTGCATACGTATGCATCTCTGTCTTCCATTGCATTTGCTAGATGGAAGCATCCATCCTGGTTTAGAAGGAACCTGGCTGCTAGAAAGAGCTCCCCTGAGTTAAGTGAGGCACTGCATAGCCACAGATGTTAAACAGCACATCTAAAGCAGCTCCTACACTTCAGGGTCCACAAAGGAATTCAGTATCCGTGTGAGACACGGAGGTAGAAGAGCTACATGCAATTGGGTATCAGCAAGGCTATAAAACACAGACCATACTGCATTGCAAGTGACAGGGGATGAAAAACCACTAGCAGAGGTGACGTCCGCAGGGACAAAGTGAGAGATCCGGTGGGGAATATGAAGGACTAAGGAAAATACGTACAGCCTCTAAAAAAAGAATTCAGCTGAACATTCAGAAGCATGCATTTTTCTATTTATCCAATATAAACAGCAGAGGGAATTTTGGAAAGCTGGATATTAGGTATGTGGAAAGCTCGTCAGTTATTCCTGCTTACCTTAATATAATTCATGATTTATAACTGATGTTGTGATAGAGACAAAGTTTGTATCAGAAAGAATATTTAATAACTCAAATTTGATTAACAGCTACTGTGCTACAGCAATAGAAATAAACTTCTAAAACATCAGTTAAGAAAAACAAGTATAAAAGGGCTGAGGATTTTGAGGTTCATTATTTGACCTTGGGGTCAAACTCCCCAGTGCAGTTGATCTCATCTCATCTTCTCATTGAGAATTCAAGGCAGAAAAAGAAGAAAAAAAAAAAAGAAAAGAAAAAGAAATGGTACTCCCAGCAGAACCTACAGAAATGTGTGATTTTTTTCTTAGAGATTCATCTTTTGCACTTGAGATTAATTTGCTTTAATTTAGAAAAGCTCTTGAAGTTGCTTTTCTATGTTTATCTCTTTTGTACTTCCTGTACAAAATTTTACATTGCATATTCTCCCCAAACTGAGTAATTTCCCTTTACCCATCTTCATTCACAGAACCAGCAGCATTGATTAGACTGGCAGAGCATCACTGGAGCATCACTATTTTTCAGCAGCAACACTCACTCCTGATACCCAAGACTCCACATACAAAGTCCTTCCTTCTGGGGTGGGAAGCCATTGCATTGTATCACCTTTGCTTTGGAGCGATTGCATTGTATCACCTTTGCTTTGGAGTCCTTCTCCCTTTTTCACAGAGTCGGACCACTTTTGAAAAGCACTTAGAGGCTGATCCTTCAGTCCAAGCTCTGCTTTCTTTTGGAGAAAACGTGAGGCTTCTACTCAGAGGAAAACATGATTTGAGGCAGATTTACTTCATGGCAAAACAACTGTCACAGAAGATGGGCCTGTTAGCAGAAATGCAGATTCTTTCAAAACTCTATGGCCTGAGTTTTCACAGATAAGGTTCAGCTTTTCTTATGTTCCTAGATTTAAAACAGAAATGAGGTTAGCTGGTTTTTGTCAAATAAATGCACTCACTTTTTGAAGCTTCCTGTCAGCAATAATATGCGATGATGAAATATGATCTTAAACACATAGTGAAGGAAAGCTGGGTGTTTTTGTGGCAAAGATATTACTGGTACTACTAGAATCCTATAGGAGAGTTTGTATGATTTGTAATACTCTGAGACAAATTCCTTTCTGACTTCCTCCTGCATCTTTTTTTTTGCATCTCATTCCTCACACCTGATGGCTGTCATGTCTCCCTTACTTCTTCAACTTTCACCTTCTTATGGACACAACTTAGCTCCCTGCTTAGCAAAAACTTTTCACCCTTCCAGCCAAAACAAAAAGAAGTCATCGCAACAGAGATTGTGCAACTTACTGCAACAAAGGGGTTTTGGAAAATAAAAGCTTAAGATCTCTCAAAGTAATATTATTCATGTTTGTGCAGAGCAGGTCCACAGTGACAATTAAATGCGATGGTGACATTTGAGCTCCTCTCCAGAAGATCCAGTCGGCTCCTGCCAGCAGATGACCCAGGGAAAAGAAAGTTGCTGATCTCTAATGGTCTTTTCCTGAACTGCTCCTAGAAACAAGGCAAGGAACCTGGTGGTTGTTTAGTGTGAACCAATACTCTTTCTGTTGTGTAAAACATTCTTTGTCCCTTCAAGATCAGGCTTTTGTTTGGTTTAATACATAGCTGAGCTGCATTGCAGGTGTCTGGTTTAGACCTAAAATTCTCTATGGCAGTGTAACATCTTCCTTTTAATAACTGCCCTGTGTATGTAAAGCAGAGGGCATAAATAATCACAACACTAAACACAAGGAAGGGATAAGTTCTTTCCTTGCATGAGAAATGAGACATGTTCTCAGATCTCTGCTTCTTTCTTTATGATTAATACCTATGATTGTCTATGATAAATTTCTTCATAGGGACTTCTGACTTCAGTCACTGTAGACTAAAATGGAGGGATGTTTTGCTCTGGTCTGAGATTCCTTTCTTATACAGTTTACTTCTCCCAAATCTGATGCTTAATTCCTCGATGGGAGAATTAATTCTTTGACGGGAAGTGGTTTCTGCAGATTTGATCATATCAAATAGAAGATAGAGCCTTAATTCTGAAAATCTGCTTTGAAGGAGTTGTTGCCGTTCACATAGGTTTAGAGGGATAGCTGCAGGGCAGTGTCTCAAGAACAGCGAGCAAAGGACTCATAACTGCAGAAACAGAGAATCCTTTCTTTTTCAATGTGTTACATTGACAAGGGAATGTTTTACCCCTAGAGCATAAAAACAGAATGAAGAACCTCCGTTTAGACGCAATAGTTTTAATAAGCAAATCTATTGGTCTTTTATCTAAATATTAATTAGTAAATGTTTGCAGAGTTCTTAGCATGTGGATTTCAGTATGACCACCCCTGGATGCGCTCTGAGGAGAACAGTAATCCCTGATGCTGAATGTCAGGAGAAGTTTTGGAGATGGCTGTCACCAGTGCTCACATCCTCCAGCACACGGAGGCACCGTGACTCTTACTTGTGGGCGCTGTGGGCAGGCGTGTGCTTGAGCAGTCCTGGGCTCAGCGATGGCTGGCGAGGGGCCAGCGTGACGTTGAAGGGAAGCCCACTTGTCTGCACAACGGGTCGCACCGCGACTTGCAAGGCGCCAAACTGCCCCTCCTGGGCAGGCAGCTGAGGAGCGTCAGCACACGCGGCGAGCCCGGTTCTCTCCTAGGGACCCTTGCAGTAGCAGCTACAAATTCGCGCCTGGAGAAACAGGGGTGGGCAAAGGGGAATGATGGTCTTTAAGACCAAAAATATCTGGGCAGTAGCGCTCACCTGAGACTAGTTTAATTTTTTTTTTTGACTTAAAAATTATTTGCAGAATTTGGATGTGGATTATGTGAAATAACAGAGCTGTTACTAATATGGTATTTTTTTAGCGCCAGTGCAAGCCTGATGATAACAACTTAAAAAAAAAAAAGAGGCGACAGCCTAGTGAGAGGAGCCACACATAAATCCAAGATGTCTAATCCTAGGGAGATAAGTGACTAGCTTCCATTAGGAATAATTCTGCTTCCGTTAATTTATTTCCTATCTTGCTCCCCCGATGTTTATGGTGTTTTACAGGGCATCCTATTAGTGGCTTAGATCAATAACAGACTTTTCAAGATGTTTGTTCCTCATCCAGTTTTATATGGGCAACAGTTGTGAGGGTGTGGACACTAAAAAGAACCAAGCAGCAATGGTAATTTCATTATTTCTTCATTTCTAAACCTAACACTGTTTTGCATGAATTTCCATTCTTTATATTCAAGCTTTCTGTGGAGACACAATGACATAGTATTTAAATAGTGATTGTGATTTGGCTGGAAGTATTGTCCTAATGAGTTCTGGAGATAAAAAGCAGAGCTAAATGATGGTGCCTTGTTTTGAAAAGTCTGTTGAATTTAGTTCTGGCTTTGTAAATCAAGCAGTGTCTGATGAAGTCTTCACAAGCTTTAGAAAAGCTGTTTATGGTTCTGTGCATAGCCAGAAGGATTACTGATAGGGTTTTGGACAACACTGGGGGTTGTCACGCCACTGTTTCAAAGTTCCCATTTAATTTTCTGTTGTTCAGACTAATTTTGAAACAGGATACTGATAGGAACGTGCAAGAGTTGTGAGGTGATACAGCCTCATCACTTCTGAATGCCGTAGAAAATCAATTCCTCTCTTTTCCTCCCCTAAATATGTCTTAGTTCCCTGGTAACTCTTAGGCTCGTCCATGTAATCAGTTCACAACATGCAGAGCTGAATATGGGTAGGGGGTCTCCCAAATTTCCCCTTCCCCACGGGCATTTTCACCGTGCAGCTGTTGATGATGTGGACGTGTTCGTGCTTTCCTCGCAGCTGACACGCTGCCCATGTCTGGAGACAGTAAACATGTGCTCGGTGCAAAAGCAGCTTGCTGATTATAGCGACTGCATGGCAATTCTGTAAGAGCCTGGGGAATTAGAGGCAAAAAAAAATAGAGCTTTCTTCAAGTGCATTAAGAGAATTCAGACAATGAATAACAAGAAAGTGTGTCATGCGGGGCTATGGATCTAGGAATCCAGACAACAGAAAAACAAATATTTTGTGTGTGTGTGTCTTTTTTTTTCCCTAAGAAGATGGATTTTAGATTTTTATCTTGTTTCACCTCGCATTTTTATATGATATTTTCCTTAGCTGCCTCCTTGAAAGTCTCTTTTGTTGTGATGTTTATGAAGATTTTGACAGCTGTTGAACTGGGGTGCTCTGAGAACATGGCCTGTCACACTGACCATTTGTGTCACTGCTCCCTTGTACTTTTCCATCTGTCTATTTGTCATTTTTTTGTCCCATTTTTATACTATATGCCCTTTTGAGATGGCTAACACTGCTTTTGAAAAGTGCTTTGTACAGCACCTAGCATAATTATTCCAGATTCGTGTCATACACTTGTGTTTTATTCAGTTCCACTATTCAGTTTATTCGGTACCCTTTACTAGCTGATCAACTCCTATCAGGTGAAAAAAAAAGATCAACCCTCCATTATACCAAATACAGCAAATCTCACATAAGTGCAATTATAATTTTGATACGAGTCTAAAATGTTTAAAGAAGAATCTCCAAGGCATTAACTTCTGTCAATGCTTGCTTCTTCAGTAAAGCACAGCTCAGGCCTTTATGCAGGGACTGAATAATCCAGTCAACTAATTAACTATACCTTCTGTCATTTTTTTTCCAGCCCTTTCATTTGGAAGTGCATGCATGTTTCTCTGTATAACCTAGTGAACCTCATATAAGACAGTGAATTTGAGCTAATCTAACCATATTTCTTTTCTCTAAGGAAATAATAAGGCTACTAGGACACTCTTACTGTATATGAAATTATTCAGGGCTTTTGTGTTCGGTGAAGCTCATTTAAACAAAAATCTGATAAAGGAATAAATAAGTAATGATGAGTAAAATAACGCATACTGGGTGTAGATGACATATCTAATTCTAACATTAACAGGCTCAGTACCAGAAGACAGGCATTTATGCTTCTGTTGTCTACACTGCATTAATCACCTGATTAAGTATGTTAGGCTTATAGGCCAGCGAGGCGCACAGCTGTGGGGAGGGTTAACCCTTGGAGCACACGTCCGTCCCCACTGCCTTCTTGCGGCCTGGCAGTGTGTAACTGCCCCTGGACTGCTGGTCTTCCCCAGCTTTTTCCAACAGGAGGTGATGCAGGCTGCTCCAGAGGCGCTCCGCTCGCCTGCCCAAGTCCCTGCTTCCTGGTACTCCTCACTCCGACCCTCTCCAGCTCCTCCAGGGCAAAGTGCCCGTTTTGTGATGCCACCATCTACCTCCTTGAATCCTGAAGATTTGTCCTCTTTTGTGCCACCTCTCTGTGGATGATTCGTAACCTTTCCCAAATGACTATAGGATAGGTGAGGCGAGTCCTATTATGTGGGAGGAGTATTTTATAGAGTCATGTAAGGCGGGCAGATTCTCTCTCCAGTAAATATCTTGTTCCTGGAGCTATTGTCTCTGAAACCTTCCTTGATCTTTCAAATATTTCTCCATTTCCTAGATATATTCTATTTGTCAGATGGAACCTAGCTACGGAATTGACAGTTCAAGCAGTCAGTTATCCTGCAGCCTACTCAAGATGTATGAAATGTTCTTTCCACCATTTGTGAAAATTGTATTTTTAAAAAAAAATTAAAAACCCCAGCATTTCCAGCTCCTACTGCACTACCTTCCAGTATTAGAATCAAAGCAAAGTTCTTCTCTGGCACTATGATTTTTCGTTCCTCTCTAGAAGGCTGCATTTTTAGAGGAAAAGGGAAAGGAATGGAAGAGACGTATGAGTCTCTGAATGAGAAGCCCTCTTTTTTCTTATGTAAAAGTTCTTCAGAAACAAAACACAGTAATTTTATGATGTAACTACTGCAAACTTTGAAGAACCATATAGTGGAATATCAAAACTCATTGTGATTGTTTCATTCTTGTTTCCATATTTTGAATAGCTATATGTTAGGGGAAAACAAAAAGGAATCAACTACTCTTGTAAATCCTAACATTTTAGGACTGATCTGTCACTGGCTCTACTGTAATAATTATTGCCCATATAGATTGATATTTCCCTGTGAAATAGCTGCAGTGACGGCTTCGCGCTGCTTTCTGCCTCTGAGCAGTCATCGGGTAACGCGACGGTCCAGGAGCGCAGCAGCTCCTCTCTACGTTACCACGGCATGACCTACTCAGCTTTAAAAGCAATTCTTTTGTGGTTATTTTTGCCCAGTTCCCCCTCTGGTTAGTGAGGATAAAACATCATATACAGAACTATAAGGGGAATCACTTCCCCTTTCTCCACTTCCTTCTTTCTCTTTTTTTTTTTTTTTGTCAGGGATTTATATTTATTCCCAGTAACTTCCATGCTTCCAGGCTTAATGTTGTTGTGAGATAAACTGCCTTTTGCATCACTGTCTTCACCTTTGCATCTGGGGTTGTTGTCTTCACCTCCTTTCTGTTACTTGCCCAGAGGCACGTGTTATCTCATACACACATGCGTTCTGTCATGTCTCGTTCCCTGGATGAATAAAAACTGTGTTCAGAACAAGGGAGATGAAGGGCTGTATGGAATTGTGTAGATGGAGGTGGAGGAGGCGCTCTGCTTGCTGATTTCCCCTTTTCCATATCCAGGTGGTGGTCATGGGAAGCAGCTGCCTTGATGTTTCCATCTTTCTTTTGTGGAAACCATATGGGCCTTTGTGCAAGCATGTGTTTACACATCACATCTTGTTTGGAACATCACATTCAGCTCCAAGAAATAGTTATGTCCATGTGTACATTTACTCCATTGGATAGCTTATGCATAAATTAAGCACATATTTAAGTGTTTTCCTGGACTGAGACTCTAGTGAAGAAGAGGAGGGGAGACAAAATGATTTCTAGAAGGTTTTAAGGTGCTATTGTTGTATGCGCAATACTATGCACTGTGCTTGTGTGCGTGTAGGATCTCTTTTGAAGAATAAGGTATAAAGCAATGGCAGTTTATAAATCGAGCTGTTCTGTAACGATGAGTCTAACTGTAAGGGAGTCTATCTTATAGCTGCCATAGCAAGGATCTGGCAACAAGACACCATAGAAGAGTTTGGACTGACTGCAGTTAAGTGCTCTAAAAACTGAATAGGTCTAAAAACCACTAAGAGGTGGGTCTACAATTCCACAACTTCTGTGTCTTCCCACTGGGTGCGATGGCAAGGACTCTACTGTCTGGAAGAACATGGAGGAATCTCAGCATGTAGTACTTCTCTGTATATGCTCTCTGCTTGGAAAAGGTCATGAAACCTTCAAATGAAATGAGCATATAAATGTAGATCAGCATGGTCACCATAACGTCATTCCTACTAGTGATACATTTATCATTTGACTTATTAATTAGAAAGCTTCTCAAATATCTAGCAGTGGTGGTATAGACAGACTTAGAGTCAAGATTTGAATTCTTTCACTTTGAACTTGCAAGTATATATTGATTAAAATTTATTTCAGCATAATTGACCCCTGCAGGCACCTACTCTCAAGGAATATGATTCTGAGGACTTTATCTGCATATCACCTGAACCTGTTCTTACTTGCTTATATATTAGGAGATACAGTTCTATACCTCCTGGCTATTTTATAAATTACTCTTCATTGCCTACTAACCAGAAGTCACACAAGATGGAAGATTGTAATCCTGGGTTGCCATTTAGTTTGAGAATGAAGATGGAGGACAACCTCCATGCAGGACCTATTAGAAGTAATTCATCCAGCCCTGGGGAAACACATACATCAGATTTCTCTGTGGATTTGCTGTCAACCTTCAGCAGAGCCAGGCAATCCTTCGATTATCTGTAGAGTACACTGCAAAATGGAATATTAATCTGAGAGAGGAATTCTGTTCTTTACTCATGCTCTACTGACAAAATGTATATGTATATATGGCTTTCCTCTGATATATCAGCTACTGCCTGGTGTGCCAATTTCTGCTTAACAGGTGGTGGTCTGCTTTGTGCTGAAACCTGTGTTTCATGTAGCTGATGATCTTTCCTCATTTCTATTTACAAATAAGTCAGGTCAGTCTTATTGTTAATAATATTCTCACCTGCATTTCTTTGTACACATTATTATCATGTATCTATGACATATGTCTATCTTGGAGAACTCAGTAGTTGAGCAAAACTGAATGTTTGTACCATTCCACATTACTACATTACATTACATACTATATCACATTGCTACATTAGCAATCCACAAGAATATCCACACAAGGAAGGAATGTAGGGCTGAACCTTTGATTTTTGTAGCATTCTTCTTTAACCAAACCAAAATATTACTCTGTGTTTGGATTATGTTCAATTGCAGTTGAGAGATGATTGTTAGTCTTTTAGATTCCATTCACATGACTATCTTTTCATAACTGATATATAGCAATTTATACTACATGCTCTTAGGACTATGTCATGTGAATATTTAGATAGCCAAATATCTGACACAAAAAGCATACAACTATCACACACACACATGCTTAAAAGTCCAAGAAATCACATCTCCCAAGTTGCTCATATCTTTCCCTTTCATTATTTGTGTTGGTTTCCTTTCAGTAAATACAACTGCAGATCACTGGCCTGTGCCACATGTCAAATAAGGATAAAGAACCCTGTATGAGGAAGTCAGTTTTCAAATAGAAATGAAGCAGCTATTTAAACCTCAATACTTTCCCTATATAATACATATTTTGAAACTGCCAGATTATACATCTTATATGCAAGAGGTGTCATGGAACGAGTGGTGGCAGGGGTGAGTGACATCCAAAAATCCATATAGGGTGATTTATAATTTATATGTGGAAATCAGAAGATGTTCAGGACTTTCCTCGAGTAGCTGAGGCAATTAATATTGAATACCTGATCTAAGGAAATAAAAATGCCAAACTGTTTAAAGTTACTTAAAAAAATCATCAGAAGATTTTTATACTTCTTTTTCTGTACATTTTTTTCTCTAGATTCTGATTATCTTATTTTGTATGTTGTCTTAATCCCTATGAGATAACAGAAAATCTTCAATTCTCATTTTTTATTGCTCTACAATTGTTAGGAAAGTTGCTAAGTAGCTGGGCTTTAAATTTGAAAGTATCCAACTACTCCACTTCCATCTGAATTACTGTGTGATACTGTATTTAACTCTGCTGTTTTCACAGGAAATATTTTTGGCTTGAACGATATACTTCTGGGAGTATGGTAATTGTCCTATGCTATAATATGGAAGAAGTATGTCCTTAAATATTAGCATTCAGTAGGACTGTTCTTAATCTTTGTTATACTAACAAATGCTGAATGTCAGACCGTTTCAAAAATCCAGATTGGAAATATTTCTTTTATCTCACTAAAACGAGTGGAAGCTCTACACATGCACTTCATGCAAGTATGGAATTGTGACCCCAAGTGAGCTTAGCAGGGATAATTGGAAAGGATTAATTTACTTTATGTGGCTTTCAGGGAGATGAATAGTCTGCTATTCTTCCAGGAAATGGGGATTTTGGAATTCTTTAGTTGTGTGGCTGTAGAATTATGTGTGAAGTTTGCATCCTCAAGTAGTTTTAAGTGAGTGTCCTTAAAGACACAATCCAAAAGATAAGGTCAGGTTTTCCCTATGTAAAGCTTATTTGTATTGCTGCAGACTTCTTAGGTGAAATTCTGAATTTTGAAAGTATGGCATCACTTTGCCTTTAACATTCAGGGGCTAGAATTTTATGTGTTTAAAGAGAATCATTTGTATATGTATATGCCTCTCTGTATATACGCACATACATATATCAAGATTTAGGGCTTGATGAAATTCTGAGTATATAGAATTAGCTTAGGCTGAGGGTTTTTTAGATAAGGGCTAGCAGGGACACTTTGAAACTCGATCTGAGGTGAAGAGGCCCAGTTGAGTTTGCATGTTTTCCAGTCCTGGGGAAGAAACTGCTTACTCAAGTTCTTAAACTTCTCATCTGATCCTGTAGTTTTACCCAACTTGCATTTTCCTGGCAGAATTCCTTCCTTCTGCAAGGAATGGCCCTGGCTCAGCGATCTAGCTTTGACCTTGCCCTCTTCTTTTTTTCCCCATTCGACAGCAGTGCAATAAAGATGCTGTGCAAGAAGTCCTCTTCCTAGCATGTGGTCAGCTGGAGAGGTGCCAACCCAAACCTTCCAGGAAAACCATGATGCTCTGTAATTCCCAAATTCACCTGCAGTAAGTGATTTTATGACATATTTTTTTTTCTCTGAGAAGCAAAGAGGATTGAGTAGATGTGCTGTACAAGAATTACAAGATCCACTTCAGTGCTCTTCTGTGAGCCAAAGGATGTCCTGCAGAAGTCCAGCTGAGGATATGTGCTGTGGCCAGCTGAACCTCGCAGGGGCAAGACTGCAGGCTGGCTGTGCTCTTTGCTGTAGTCTTGTCTGGTCTTGTCTCTCAGTGGTCTCTAAAGAGTCCTCGGGATCTGCATTTCCAAATGCAGCTTTGGGGGAAGGAATTCTAGAGCTCCACTAGGAAACACCTCTGCTCAAAGCTTGCAAGAGTAGATAATGGTGTTGGGAACACCTTCCCAGCTGGTGGGTCCTGAGATCCCCAGCCCTCACCTGCAATGGAGTAGGACTGGCTGTTCAGCTGTGCGGGTCAGAAATCTGCATTTTTCTCCTTCTTCAAAGCTGTGCTGGAGTCTGATTGAAGCCAGAAAGTGTGTTGCTTATTGGCTAGTGTGCTAATCCTGGAGTCAGCCTCAGCTACGGGCCTGAGAAACCATGAATTAAATGGATTTTATAAGGTATAATAAATTTGTGAGGCAGCATTAAAATGCAGTGACAGCTGCACAAGAGTGACTATGGGGCTGTACAGTTTTTCCACATGTGGAACATGATAGATCAGTAGATGATGTATAGCCATCTTTGTTGTGAAAAGATACTTAGGCTAAGGGTTACATGTGTTTCCTCGCTCTTGTCACAGCTTCCACTCTTCTTTGAATGCTACTTTCCAGTCCTGGATTTCTTACGTGCCCATGTTTGTCGACAGTGTGCACGATTAAAATGGTATTTTCATATTTCTGTGGAGTTGAGGCCCCTTAAAGCAGAGAGCTGCAAGTGTGAAAAAGAGATATGTTGTTCCCTAATGGCTTATTACCATCGCATTTGCAATTCAGATCAGCTCTAAATTGACTGAAATTTTTAAACACATAGCAAGGCAGTTTAAACTAATGATTGTCTGGAGGTTCACATCTGACATGAACTAAGCTTCTGCTCAAAACAAATTGCAAATAATCCCTCCCTCGGAGTCAAAAATGTCACTTTTTAAAACCACACGTTGTTTGCCAGATTTTGTCAGATAGCCTTTTTTAAAAACAAAAAAAAAACCCAAAAAAATCCTCACAACTATCTGATGGATGTTTTGTATTGGAAACCAGAGCAACACTGGGGTGTGGGTTTTTTTCCCCCATGTCCTTATTTATACATTATTAGTGTACGTTAACGTTTCTGCCTCCCTCGACTCCTCCAAACCGCCAGGGTGGCGGGCAGGCTGCGCTAGGCCGCGTTGCCTAGCAACGCCCAGCAGGTAGCGGGGGCGCTGCCGCCGCGGCCCTGGCCCTCCCCGAGGGGCCGCTTTTTAGGCCGCTTTTAGTTCGTGTTTCTTTTTTTTTTTTTCCTTTATTCTTTCTTTCGTTCTTTTTTTTTTTCTCTTCTTCTTCTTCTTCTTCTTCCTCTGTCTTTCCATTCCCTTGTTGGGCCCCTGAGGCCTACGTGGTCCCTAAAGTAGCAGCACTGCGAGTGACCCCAGTGTGTCTGAGGAGCCATAAGCACCACCAGGATTAGGCTCAAGTGGCCCGACTGACCGTATTTTACATGCAAAGATTGTACCCCTCGGAGAGCATGAGGCAGTACTGACACGCAGCTCGGAAGCTGCTCTGGAAATGTGCTAAACCTGGCCTAATTCGTAATGGTTTTGGGCGCAGCGTCGTGCTTTCCTGCCGTAACTGCTTAAGGGAGCAATTCACGATTTGGGCTTGGTTTCAAAATCCATTGGGATTTCAAAATCCATTGCTTTGGTTATATTAAAGGGGAAAAAATCCCTTAAAATATTCAGAGGGACCACAAAGGATTGGCTTAATATGGGATTGAATTTGGATTTGCCTTGAAAAAAATAACCCTGGGGTGGGGGGAGCGAGGGAGGAGGGGACTGGAAAAATCTTGGCTATTTACAGCCATGGACTAGTAGTTGCAAATAAGGAGATATTTGCTAATTCCTAGCAGAAAATAGCTCACATAGAGAAAATTAAAATAAAATAAAATAAAATAAAATAAAATAAAATAAAATAAAATAAAATAAAACAAAACAAAACAAAACAAAACTCAGCTGCTATTAAAAAAAAAAATCATAAATAGATGCTTTTTCAAGTTGCTTCTTAGGAGGTTATTTGTCTTTTCTCCTTAAACTATAGAGCACAAAATCTGTTGCATAGCACACTGTGCTGCTGGCACCCATGTGGACTCTTTCTGTATGAGGCATTCAGGTTGGCTTTTGGTGTCATTTTTTGTTTTACTGAAAAATATTTCTTGAACAATTATTAAAAATGCAAGTTTATGTAGATCCCTGCACAAGATCAGTTCTCTCACGAGAGGAAGTTTGGTGGAAAAAAAACACAGTTTCATAAGCAGTAAACCGGCAATTTTATTAAAATCTTTGATTTTCTTTCTGAAAAAATGTTTAATCTGAGTTGGTCTCAATCAGTACTTGGGAAAAAAATAGACCCTCTGCTAATCATTTTATTTGATTGATTCAGAATGTTACTGCATTTTAGGAGAAGGGAATGTTAATACAAAATTATTATTTTTAAGTGATAACTTTTTTACTACCTGTTCATTGTATATAAAAAATTAATACACAACGTATTTTACAGATAACTCCTTCCCCCATTTTTAAAGTGAGATGCTGCAGTTTTGTTTTTTTTAATTGAAAATAGATAGAAAATGTCAAAAATCTTAAGATGTTTATGACTCAAAGGTTGTTTTCAGAATACCTACCAGATTGTGAGTAGTTCAAGGAAAGATTTATAAATCTACTACATTTCAGTATATACAAGAAGAATGTGGTATTATTTTTATATTAAAAGAACTCTCAGCTTACTGGTTACATTAATATAGTTTAAGTATAAAATGAGCTGCTGCTTTTAAAATGGTCTTTTGAAAGTCACCACTTTCCATAATATAAATCTATAATAAGGCTTAGTTTATATAATATTTGCCCTGGATACAGTTAGATGTTTTTGGTCTTGTAGCCTTGATAACAATGCATCTGGTTTTAACATTGGTTCCATATTGTGCTATAGGCTTAAGCTTTGCAGTGTTGTGGCAGCTGTAGTGCTGTGGTTCAAATGGGTTGAACTTCCAAGTAATTAATTTTTTTTTTTTTTTTGTATTATTGCTGTAAACTAAAACTCAGTGCCAGCTGTGCTTAAGAAAGCAAAAGCGATGGCCTTTTTTACTTTGTTTCTTTCCTACAGGGAAAAAATGACACATACATAGAGGGTGTTGTGGAGAGGAAGCCATAGCAGCTTTAAAGCAGACAAGATCCTTAGCATGAGTCTATGAATCCACTCCTTCAGATTTTCAATTGAGCTGAATTTATAAAGCTCCAGTTGAAAAAAAGACTCCTGATGCTGTGTTTTAAGTTTGGAACTCCATGAAAAACTGCTCCTTTCACTGCATTCTTTGAGGGATAGCACCTGGGCCATGCCTTGACCATCTCTCTAAAATGTGTTGTTTATCTCCAGGACACTAACATTGTCCCTTCTCAGCTCAGCTTTCCTTTTTCAGTCTCCAGTCAGATTTAAGCCACAACAATAGATATGGCATTACCCTTAATCTAGGCAAACACAGAATTCATAATGTCTTTGATAAGAGGCTATAACAGATATGTAATGCTTGATACAAGGTGTTATGGATGATATAAATAATTGCATAAGTAAATTTTCCCTCTCAGAGCAATAGTGAAACTTTTTTTTTTTTTT
>JAVCKT010017983.1:0-16120 GCA_032273925.1 Rhynchotus rufescens
GCAAGGAAGAGTTTCCATTAGATAATTAGTAGAAAAAACAAGACTAAGGTTGATTTACTTCAAAAAGAATTAATGAAAATATGAGACAACAGACAACTTCAGGTAGCACTGACGGTTAAAGTTCTGGAGATTACCCTGTGTTTCAAAGACAGTTTTGTACTTCTCAATACCATCAAACTAGAGAAGCAGGACAGTTCCTTAACACATATTCAAGGAGCTGCCCCCCAATAAATGGTTTTTATATGCTAAAATGGTATTGCAAAGGCATAAAGAAGTGCTTGCCTTTTTTGTTGTTGTTATTATTAAAGCATTTTGGTTTGGTAAAACATTTATGGGCTACCAACTAACAAAAAGCTGCACAGCTTAATAACATTTATTGGAAATATATCTTTAATGCAGTGCAGGATATTAAAGATCTGAAAGGAAACCCACAAGAAGCAGGATTTTCAAATGAGATACGGAGCACTTGAAAAATCATGCCTGTAGCACTGCAAAAACTGAAGTGATGGAAACTGAACAATTTAAAGCTTGCTTCACAAATGAAACCATCAGTTTCCACTTATAAGGTACACACTCAGTGTTCACAATTAAAAATCATACTATTTCCAATTCTATTTCATTGCCCAAGTCTTGGATTATTCTCACACATCTGTATGTTTACAGCTATACAAATACATCAGGGACTATATATTGATAAAAAGTTTTCTTTTGTCAATTTGCATATAAAGAAAAATGCTTCAAACAGGTTTTTTCTGTGTACTAACCAGCCAAGATGCATATCTTGGAATAACTGCAGTCAAGATTATGTGGCTGGTTTCTGAATTAATACTGCCATCTGCAGGGAAATAAATGAAAAGCAAAGAATTACAGTACAATCTATACACTTCAGACTCTTTACCAAATTAGTTCGTTTTGTTGTTTTATGAAATATGAAAATGAATCCTTAAAATGATCAGGAAATTATGTATAAGTGAAGCTCTCCTGGAAGAGCAGCTCCCAGTCTTCCCCATATGGCAACATATCCTCAAATAATAAAATTTTAAAAGAAACTCTTTTTTTATTCTGGTCTTGGTACGTGCTTTTTCCTCATCCCATTTAGCTTTTCAAGTTATTTTTTGTCCGTTTCTGGTTACCTTTATGGCCTAACATACAGATTTCCCTTTCCTCACCAAATTTTCTTTTGGTCTACACTGCAACGTACCCCAAACAGGGGGTCCAAGACTCATGTCATTGAGGTGGGACTGCAAAGTCTAAACTAACATATATAGTTTTAATGTTTTAACATATGCTAGGTGTCAACTCCTGTTCTCTTGCCAACTCAAACTAGTCCAACTCCAATGGTTAAAAACCCACAACAACAGCATATCTGGATACAAGAATTCATAAATAATGCCCACACCACCTTAAAAAGGAAGTTTTTGTCATGTTTAAACGATCTGGAAAATCGGCACTTGTTTATAAAGTTCTGGAAATTGTTCAGTATGAACCTGTATGTTAAAAGCAGGATTGTTCCAAAAGCAGGCATTTTAAAGGCAGTGTTAAAAAAATGCTTACTTTGCCACTTGGCTTCTTTAACTAAAGCTCTTTTCTATTTTGTACCTGGATACACAAACCTGGAAGACCAGCCTGGCAGGTCATTCATTTACCTCATTCATTTACCTCATTCACTGTTATTTTCTGGAGCACCACCTTGCACACTACACTTGACCTCCATACAACTTGATCTGAAATAATCACATTACCTGTTTTAGAGGAGAAAAAGTGAGACCTGCTTTCAAGTACTTCAAGCTTCTGATTAGTAAATTTGTACTGAAACAAACAGCTTCAGAGTAATCGATAAGAAAGTGAAGGAGGGAGCAGCTGGAAGTCTGTATCCTGTTGTGATCCCAAAATATTTAAGGCACTTGACCCTCCAGGCTTATTTTATTTCTCATCTTTCATTCATTTTCAGAAATCCCTAAATCTCTTTCATGCCCTGAGAGCAACACTAGCATAAGAATCAATTTAAAAGGTATGAGTACTGTACCTGAACATTAGTAATTTGCACAGCATCATCAAATTTTATCCTCCACAATAAGTCTAAAGGACTGACTTGGTCAAGGATGTTAATCCACAACAACATGCAGTGATGGGCTTGAAGACAAAAAATGCCAGTAAATGTAGCTGGTTACACTGATCTGTCTTACAAACAGTGAGATAAAAAGTAACAACGTAGATTGGGTGTATTACAAATATACTACTGCTTGGCGTGAATGAAAGATGGAACAATGCAAATAATAACTCAAAAGATGAATTAATTATGTTTTGAAACCAATTCCAATCAAAATCATTTATGCTGTGACATGGACATTCTTAAATAACAACATTGAAGTACATGGCCCATTTGAGAGTATAAGAGTGGGAAAGAATGTGGCAACTTTAACCTCCAATTCAGAGGGAAAATGGCCACATTTCCATAGCAAAATCAATTAATTATGCTACAACTAACAAGCTGATTACTGGCAATGCTAGTCTTGGCTAATTTTTATTACTACTTCATATTCCAGTTTCTAGTAACTTCAGAGGAAAGAGGGGGAAAAAAGTAAAAGAAAAGAGACACAGTTTGCCTGTCTGCTACATATTTGATGCCTAATACTAATTTCCCAATTAAATGATATTCCAGGCAATAAAGCCCAATAAGTAACGTATCAACAACCTTTCTGATGACTTTGTTGTGAAAATGGCGTTATGTGGTAGGGGGATTTCCCAGAAATAGGGAGAATGTTACCTAAAGTAACTCTGTACAATTTGATCATTGAATCTAGATATTCAAGGCCAGCAAAAGCACACCAAGAACACAGAAACCATCTCAGCAACATGGTGAAAGTTAAGACAACCACCTCATGATTTTTTTTTTTTTTTTTGCCCCGGGATTTTTTCCACTTTCTTTTTACATCTACAAGTAGCTCTAAGCACTTTCCTGCCATTATCAATAGGAATAGCTAAGTGGAGATGGTGGAACATGAAGATCACCAATCCTAACTCCTTAAACTTCTACTAAATCTCATTACTCAGCACTAAATCATAGCTATCCATTTTTACATATGACCCATGTACTCTGTCATGTTTTTTCCAAATAATAAGAAAGTAGATATTGAAAAATATTTACTCTTCACTCTTAAGCAGTGCCACTAAACCACCCCAAAAAACTTATCAGCACACCTAATTCAATTAGATTATTCAGTTTCTTTATCATTTTAGGATTTCCTGCAAGGAAAAGGGAATAAGAGACACAATTTTACATTCAAGAGGAATCTATGCTTTATAACATAAGCATCTTCAACATCTTTACTTCTTACAATGTCTTTAAAGAAAGCTTGACCAGGTTTTCATGCTGGTTATCTCCACAAAAATAATAAAATTGCAAACTGCAAACTTAAACTCATGCTTCCTCTGTAAGTATCACAAAGTCACACACAGACTTTCAACTTTACAGGCTTAGAATCTCATATTTAAAAATAGTAAAAACTGACTGAAAAAGAATTCATGTAATATCTGTATATATATATGTATATCACATAACTTTTAGCAATAACACCCTTTTGTCTCATTTTGCTTACAGACAACAGAAAGGAGCTAAGTGAGAGTGTCTCTAGCCTAGCAGTGTTCCATGGTTGTTAAATAACTGCCTGAAACTCTCCAGGTGGAGGCACCCTCCCCACCTCTCCAGCACCCCGGTTTTCCTGACTTACCCAAGGGAACCTTTGCGCTCCCAGGGCCGGGCCGGACCGAACCGGGGCGCTGCTTCCTGCGGCAGCGGGTCGCCGCTCCAAGCAGGGAGAAACGCCAGCAAGCAGAGGAGAGAGGAGGGAAACGGGGAAATGTCGCCCGGGAGCAACCGGGATGCAGCATCATTGCCACTGGCCTCTGCAGTCCCCACAGACAGCGCTGCAGGGCTTAATGGGGCTGTTTAAACGGGCACGGGGCAGTTCGAACCCGGGCGCGACCGTTGGCGAGGACGGTTTAAACCGGCGCGGGGCAGTTCGAACCCGGGCACGACCGTTGGTGGGGCCGTTTAAACTGGGCTGCGGCCGTTATAAATTCAGGTGTGTGATGGGCACCACCTGTGCAGTCCTCTCGAATGACCTACACCCACCACCCCCTTTTGTGCTGCCTTCATTTAACCTGTAATTTCACAGTTTCTAAAATTCTGAGGCATGGCAGGAGCTGGGACCGCCACGTGTTTGACCTCAAAAATCCCAAAAAGCAGCTCCACTTCAAGTTTGTTGGGGTTTTTTTGTTTGTTTGTTTTTTTAAGCTCTCTGCATTGGTACAGTAGGAGCTTTGGAAGAAGACCTCCCAAAATGGAATGACTAACTTATTTTTTTAATGATAATTAGTTTAGCTGATATATTAATTCCGATTATTACTTTGATGGAATAAGGAGAGGGAACAAATTCCAGTTACTTACAGCTTTCTCAGAACTCATTGAAAAATGAATTAAACACTTCCAGGGTGCACCAGCAGGAGCATGGAAGACCCTGAAAATGCCTTATATTTTCCAATGTTTAATAATTTCTTTCTTAAAATCTCTTAGTTCTTAGAAACCAGAGTGGACCTTGGCTTTGCCTTTTGAAGCACCCTGCTCTTGTGCTGAATTCTCTGTACCGTGATTAAATCAGGATTATGGAGGTTAGCTCCTTATTGGAAAAACAGCTGTGAAATACCAAAGGGTCTTGTTCAATGCTTATTCGATATGTGATTTTGCTGCAGACAATGAGGATTTCTCAAGTATCCTCCTAAGTTGCTACAAGCTCTAGTGCTTGACTCCACTCACTTGGCTCCTTAGGGGTTTTTCCTCACTCCCACTGAAACTGAGGTGCCCAGAACTCGGTCATCATTTGATATGTAACAGACAAAGGCCTGTGCGTTTTCAACTTCTAAAGAGAATTGTAAAATAAGGTCTGAATCACTGTAAATGAGTGTATTTCTTGCTCTGTCTCCCCTCTCTGAGACTTCAGCTGCATTTAGAGATTAACCAGTGTACATTCAAGGGACAAACTTTTCTATGCTTAGCATAGATATCTGAGGATAAATATGTTCAGCTGAGCTTGTTCTCTACACTCTCTTTCTAATCAGAGGAGTAAAATGGGAAGCCAGTCATCCAACCCACTTCAGATATCTGAATCCTAGAAGACTTCTTCGCTCTTTTAGAAAAGAGACCAGAGCTTTTCTCTTGCTTGTGGATAAATGAAGCTGTATACTGCAGTAGGAAACTTAAATTTGTTTGCTGTGCTCTGATGTGGGAAACTTAAATTGCTTAAGTTGCTAAATCACTTCATAGTCACTCTCTTTTAACAAGCTAGTTGTGAAGTTTCCTCACGTAGCCCTTAATCTCATTGATGATTTCCTTTTTTTTTCCTTTTTTTTTTTTGCTGGTATTGCAAGAGAGAAGGGAAACTGAGGCAGCCTTTTATCATAGTTTCAGGCTATGTGAAAGGAAATCATTTTGAATGCTGTAAAAACTGCTGTTGCTGTAGGATAAAAGCAGACAACCAAAATATTTCTGTGGACAATCTTTGGAGAAAGTGAGTGATAATAGAAAAAATTAACAGGGTGAGAACCACACAGTAATTCTGTGCCACGTCTGAAATAACCTTGCTTTACTGCTGACAGGAGAAAACTTTTAGCAAATACTAATGGCTGAGAAATCAGCTTTCATTGGCACTACTCTGGGAAAGACACTAAGAGAGCCAGATGCCTTCTGTCCTACACAGATTTATTAATGTTGAGATATTCCCTTGTGTAATAATTTTTCTATGTACATACAACCGTGCAGGATCTCTTTCTGCAACAGAGGCAGAAATGAATATTAAATACAAATGCACTTAGGTTCTTTTTTTTTTCACAAACACAGTTCTACAGCAGCTGCTCCATGTCGGATAATAGTTTGCTGCCCAGAATACTGCTCAGGAGTAATATCTTCTGATGAGTAGAAGGCTGCTTGTTGTTAAAGCTCTGCTCATCAACTGCCCAAATCATTTTTTTCCCAGAGAGAGTGGCATGCATAATAAATTCCTGGGACTTGCAAAGCTTATTTCTTCAAATAAGCATCTCTTTTGCAGGAGAGAGGGAAGTTACTCGTAACATTAACTAGTTGTAGACCAGTCCCATAGGCACTGAACAAGGTAGCAACAAATTTGTCATTGCAACACTTGTGGTTGCGACTCAGTTAAATTCAGGACTCAATGTGCTAGACAGCCAAGCTGCAACACAGCAAATTCTGAGTGGATTTAAGGAAAAACATTGTCGCTGTAATGGTGATCAAACATTGCAAGATCAGTCTAGAGAGCCTGTGAAATCACTAACCAGGAGATTATGGGTCTAGGACGTAGCTGGAATATGTCAAAAATTGGCCATAAGTGATTACATAATTGTCTTTTTATCACACGTAAGAGTGCAATAAAATTACTTGTACCAGCACACTTTTTCTTCATAGCTAGGTATGACAGACTGATCACTCTTACCCTGTGTTCATACATAAGTACTATTTTATAGTCATTAAAATAAACTGTATACCTATTGTTTGGGGATTTTTTGTTTGTTTGTTTCCTTAGTACCGCTACGTTAGTCTATTTGAACAGAGGATTCCCTCACTTAATCATGTTTCCAGAACTGTCACGTTCTGGAAGAAATAAACTATTTTGATCAAGCTTATTTTTGCTACTACTGCCAAAGCCTTGAGCCTATACATACTTAAAAATAGCATGAGCTATCAGTAATGGATTATCAATTTTATTGGTTAGACAATTGATAACATAATAATTGGTCTTTTTCTTGCTGCTACGGCTATTTTTACAGTACTGGAGGAGAGATGAAATTACGTATCTCTTTCCTAAAATCATTTTTAAAGCAAAAGGATTTGCTTTTTCTCTGTGGTTTTGTATTACTTTGTTTTAGAAATACCCTTTGTTTTGTACTAAGAAAATAAAAATAACCAACAAAACAGCTTTGAAACTCATTCTAATAAACTATTAAGCATGGACCCAAATAGAAGAAAAAAAAAAAAAAGAAAGAAAAAAGAAAGAAAGAATCCTAACTTTAACTCTTTGCTCATTTTGAAACAAATCTGAAACAATTTGTTCATGGACAAAATTGTATGTTTTATATCATGTTAGACATAGCATGTCAGTTGATTAGTTCTTTCTATATGAGCTAATATAGTTGATCTCAAGTAGTAATAACTTCTTTCAACATATTGTAATTGGAGCTAACTGGAGAATCCCATCCTTATCCTAGAAAGATTGAGCATTTTGAAATATCCTTTCATTACCATTTGTGATAGAAATGTGCAAATACCAAGACTTATCTGCATTGCAAATTCCAAAATATTTTTTTTAATTTAGAAGAAAATCAAAAGACTTCACTACACATTTTATTTAAAAGGTTATTTTATTACAACTTCAGAGATAAAATTAGACTTAGCAAAATCAAGTATTTTTTAATTGAAATTGCTGCACGTACTGCTGAGGTCAACATGATTTTACACCATTTTAACATTTGAAAGCTTTTTACTTGGGCTTGTTGAATTAATTTCTGTTATTTTTTCTCAATGTTGCATTTTTTCTCAGTGGTTTGGTTACAAGGATTTTAAGAGCCTCCATTCCTAGGCAACATCACCTCCTCGTTCCATTTTACTACTGTTTCAGTAGGATAAGTTGTCCCAAAATATTTCATTCTTTATTCGGAATATTTTCCTTCTGCAAAATAATCTCATTTAACTCAGATTTCCTTGGGAAGTGTGTTGTTTTCCCATTAGTATGGTTAACAAACATACTGTTTACCCACTCAAAGACAACAAAAACTACCATCCAGATTACTACTTTCAAAGAAGAAAAGTGGATTTCTCCTTCTTGGTCTGTATATGAAACAGAAACAGATGTAAAGAATGCAGTTCTTTAGGGTTCACCACAAACAAATGTGAAACCACTGCTCGTTTTTGATTAGAAATGGTGGTAGGAACATCCTCACACCCATCTCTGCCTAGAGCAACAGTAGAAAATGCCAGGTATAGTTATGCAAGTGGTGAAAGCCCTAAAACCTTCTGCCAAAGCTAAATTCCTGTCTGCCATTGAGGTGGAGAGCTTTTAAAAACACATTGCAGAAAACCACTGGCAGAATTTTCAAAGCTATTTCATGTTGTTTGACAGGATAGAACAGAATAAATGTTGTTGTGATGCATGAAACTAAATAACAATCCATGGAGAAAACCTAGCAGTAATATTCTCGTTGCTGCGATCAGCGCTGAATGCTTCTGTGCCCTCAGATGTGTCTCTTCATGTGTGTAGAAGTTAATGTTCTGTTTAAAACTCCTGTTTCAAATGCATGGAAATGCCTACACAAGGAAAGATCTCCAGAAATCAAATTTTAACTCTGAAAATATGACAGTGATTGGATTAGGACTGAACTTTGATATGAAGCACAGCTCTACTCTGAAAAATAACTTCCTGATAATGAACCTTTCTTGCTCAGTATATCTGACCTACTGGTGAAACTGAACTCCAAGCAAAAGAGAAGTAAGAGGTCCATGCACCTCTACTTTATTCACCTTTGCATAAGAACAGCATAGAGTATTGATCCAGCATCCATGAACAACAGCTAATCACTTCCCATGAACAAGCTCATAGATTCATAGGTTTTGAGAACAAAAGAAGCAATTTTGCTAACATCGCTTTAGTTGTACAGGGCATAATATTCTTTGTTCCTGTCTTAGGTCTTTGACTGTAAATAATTTGTCTGTAATCTGCAATGCCTTCTACTTCAGCGGTCTAAATACAGCCCCCTGAATTGCCTGCTTTTTCCATTTATTATATAGGAACCACAGCCCACAGCTAGTGGCCCACACCTAACTACAGCTGGATGGTTCAGAAGATAAATAATGTGATAACTTTATAATGATAGTATGATATTTACAAGTCTTGGAGTTGTATGTTTTAATAATTTTGGCTATGTTTTTTTCTTCATAAATGTAGCTTTCTGCTTTCAACCTTCTACTCATCGAGTCAGTAAGCCCAAGATGTGAAACTAATGTATCTATTGATCAAACCAAAAGTCTGTTTGCCAAATGCTTATTTCTCAATTACTGCCCTTTTACAGAAATTTTATGCTGTTACTTGTCCAAAATGCTCGTCATCTACATGGTTACAAACATGCCAGAGAGAAACAAATGGCTTTGGAGACTTCATTCCCTCAGGGGAAAACAGAGGGACACCCAACACTGTCAGAAAGAGAAGAAACAAACAAATGTGAAAGAAAAGGAATGCATCTGTGAAACTACAGAAGGGACAAATGTCTTCGAAAATCCTCAGGCTCTTTCCATAACTCATTCTCTGCTCTTTGCTATTGATATCAATGGGATTTTTTTTTATTTATGCCAAAAGAAAGTGTGGGCTCTTCCTCTGTGTTGTTCTGCTGCTTATTTGTATAGAAGACGTGGAACTTCTTCACTATGAATAAAATAAAACACTCACAAACAAGTGAAAAAATATCCTGCTTAGTAGACAAAAAGAACAGAGGAAAGCAGAGAGTGATTGATAGATAGTGGATAAACAGAAAAGAGAGAAAAGCAAGAACAATATTTGGAAAGAGGGAGAACAAAGATTTTTGAAAATAGTGATGTTGTATAAGAATACAGTGGGAGATTTTTAAGTAGATTTTTAAGATTTCTGTTTCTTTTATGATGTTCACTGAAATTGTATTTGAAAAGCTGCTTGAAATACTTCAGAGCAATACTGTTCATCAAGCAACATAATGAAGTGTCTTATTTAGTAAGTGAAGCTATTTGGGACACAACTGTCCTGCCATTCTTCTGATTGCTTTTGCTGTGTAAGGAAGGAAAAAAAACACATAGAAGGGAAAATATATTTCAGAAATTGCACAAAAGAGGCATGGAAAGTGTAAGACTGAGCTAAAGGAGTGTAAGGTCTATCAGCCCAGTATCCTGTTTCCAAGATTTTACATAATATATATCTAGGAAAGAGTATAAGAATAGGAAACACGAAATTTCATTCTACTACTTTCCAATTTAACAATGATTTTCAACTCAGGGATTTCTCTGTATTCACTATTCCTCTATTAATTTCTCTATCATGAATTTTTATGATGCTTAATGCAGGTAAAGCTTGATCATTCAGGACAACTTTTGGCATGGGCAACAAAAAAAATCAAAGCTACAAAAAATGAATTTTACTTGATGCGAGCATAGAATGCATCATCATTTGTAAGCTATAACAAGAAATCCAGAAAATATGAAAGAAATATGAAATATGATTAGGGAAATTCATATAAGTCTATAGTTTCTGAATAGAAGAAATTGTGAACCTGGAACAAGGAGGAGGATGGGTATCAACAGGAAACTCACTAGACTACCTTGGTTTGGCATATAGATTTTGTGCCATAAATTCCACTTACAAGGAACTTCGATGGGAAATAGTAGATGTGGATAGGAATCCTTACTTTTATTATTCTCTTTTTGGGTCTTGGTAAAGCCATCTGCTCTTTATCTTTCTTCTTTCACAGTTCAGCCTCTGAGGAAGGGATTGTCTTTGTTCATCTTTCTTCCTCTGGCCTCCTGTGGTTGTCACTGAGATTCCCTTAGGCACCCTCGAAGACAAGCACAGTCTGTACACTTACCTGTTTGCAAGCTAAAAAGAGCAGAACAATCCCACTCTCAGAAAGAAGGGCATTTTGCAAGTGAGAGTCCCTGGATAGGACTGTTGATTAATGCATTAGTACAAGTTCATGGTACTGTTCAATGTAGCACTGCCCAGGAGGTAGAACAACTTACACAAAGACCAGAAGAGTCAATAGTGCTTCTTCGAAGCATGTAAAATTGGAGAAAAAGAAATATTATCCTAACTCCTTTTGCTAATCATGGTGTTCCACTAACTCTTATTTCATTATTTATAGAGTACCTACAGCTGGTGGATTCACCCTGTGACCCTGATGTGCTTACTCTACAGAAATGGGTGCTGCATAGCTCTCCTGGTTTCCTTTGAATCATCCCTAGTTTCCCTCCAAGGTATTCAGTTAAAAATGCACAGTTCCCTCCAAAGTGTCTCCTCTGCAAGAATCATTCATGAAGTTTTATTCTCCTTTATAGCACTCAAGGTTTTGACAAGCAGGTTGGTAGATATTGGGGAGAAATGAAGCAGCCACCAAAACACTCAGGCAGAAAACACTAATGAGTCTCTATTATTTCTCACACAGGAAATCACTCCTTGCCCTTGGAGTGATGAGGAATATGCTGGAGCAGTTATACAGTAGCCTAATTACTTATCACAAATCTCTTAAATGAGTTTACATTCATTAATGTGGCACCTGGGAACTGGCCATTAAGCCACCAATGACCTTTTTGCTAATCAAAGGCCTCCAAGGTTCTTATTTGGAGGGTATTCCTCACATGCAGCTTTACCTCCACTTCAGGAGAATCTGACAGGTCAGGGTTTTTGGTTTTGTTTTTTTATCATTTTTTTTTCTTTCTCTTTCCTTTGTAATTTCAATGTGCCTTGAGCAAACCTGCAGAAATTGCTTTGTAGAAGATAGCTGGGCAGTCATATAGGCTCAGTAGCTTCTCTATTCTGCTGACATGCTCTTCCTTAAGTGAATTTATCTTTCTAACTTTATAAGCATCAATGCTGCTGCTAGGGAAGGGGCTGCAGTAGGCACATACCTGAGCTCCCTGTAAGCCAGGCAGTAGGGATAATGATGCCAGAGAGGACCTGTGGTGCAGACTACAGTGCAACATAGCTGCTGAGGTAGGAATGTGAGTGGTGCTAAAGCCCTTATGTTCAATTATCAGTCACTGTTGGTTTATCTAGCTCAGGTATGTTTAAGCCTACTCCTGCATTGTATATTTTAGTTGCTGGGTGTTTAATTCTCAAATCTTTTCACCCAATCCTAAGTATCAGGTCCTACAGTTTATCTAGTTTCTGCTTGTCAAGGTACCTAGCTTGCTTCTAAGCTGTCTGCCACCTAGTTGCAAATTGAATATCCTTAGATATCCTTTCCAATAACAAAATGACTACAATTTATTTCACATTTCTAATAAAACTTAAGCATTCTCACAGTGAGTTGCCATGGTTAGTCTGATCGGTGACATCACTTAAGCTAAACCAAGGTAACTGAACTGTTTTTGACTGTGAAAATTCCTTGAGCTATATCGATATCCAAGAATCATTCCTTCTGCTTAGAGTAGTCAAAGCACCTTGCTTGCTACGTCACCTTTTTCCTTGTGACCAAGTAAAATGATGCAACTCCTGATTTTTTTGTAGCTTGTAGCAATGTAGCTTTCTGGATGTTACAGAGCTCAAGAATATATTTTCTCATCAAAGCAGTAATGCTTTTCATAGGTATAGACAAACAATACTAGTCTAACATGTGCTTTTAATCTAAAGAGAATGCATAGCAATTACAGTGTTTTTTTCATTCTTTTCATGATTCTGTGATGTACAAGTCCACGGGAAGGTGAACAGCAGAGAAGAGTCTCATTTTGTGTCACAGCTGGAGAAAGTATGAGCTTAGGGTAAAGAACTGTTATTTTGCTCCATTTTTTTTTCTCAGTATGTGAACTGCATCTTAATCTAAACTCACCAAATTAGTGAACAGACTAAATGCAGTGCTTACATTAACACATGGCATCAGTAAATGGTTTTATTTTGACAATATTTAATTGGATATCAAGCCAGAAATAAACATCAGTCAGGAAGTGGAATGCATAGCTTAACTTGAGCAATAACTGGAGGTGGCCTATTTAAAAAGATATGCTGTTATAAACCTACAGCTGCCAAGTTCTTTCACACCTGCTACTTTGCAGCAGGCCATAGCATCTAGCAAGTCCATGGGCTCATGCTAAAAGAGAAATGCTGATAGCTTTTTGTAGCCTAGAGCTCTTGATTTTCATCTGAGCAGTTCCAATTTGTTCTGCATCCTCTATGTTGGTTCCTTTATTCCTTATAATAGGTACTAGGCCTGAGACTGTTTTTTTTGGCTCAGCAAGTCTCGACTGACTTGGGTTCATAAAGTCTAAAGGGTGGAATAGGAGCTTTACTGTCCTTTTTGTGAGCATGCTTCCTCATCACTGCTTCATTGTGCTTGGAGCTGGAGCATGAACCAACCCTATATTAGATTAAAGAGTCATTTTACAGAGCTGAGCAAAACAGGAAGCATGCAACTAGGCAAAATAGATGTATGGGTCAGAGGGGCAAAAATCTAATAAAATACTGGAATATAATCATAGCAATCATAGCAATTTTGCTGAGTCTTTTAACAAGTCATAAGGTGAAAAAGGAAATGTTGCCAGAGCGTACAGACCTTGGCTGGGGTCTTTTGAGGGAGACGATTCTCAAGGAACTGCAACTGTTCTGGTGCAGGTCATGCTACTGAAGCTGCTGCTGGGTGCATGGCACCATCAGGAGTGGCAGAGCTCGCTGAGAGCATTTTAAGCAATGGCACAAAGTGAAGACATGCCAAGATGGGGAAACAGTAAATGCTTTCTCCAGTTCAATGTTAGCCAAAATCTGAGCCCAGTCTGGACCCCACCATCACACTCCCCTGCAATAGTCATACGAATAATCTTAATTGATGTTAAAGGCATTTTGATTCTTTGTAGGGTTTCCCCCCATTGCTCTTCCTCCTTTTCATTAGGGAGAGCGTGAAAGAAGAGTAATACTTAAGATGAAAGACTGTTCAAGTAGACTCTTCAAAGACTGTTCAAAAGTTCAAGTAGAGCATGTTCCCTGCTGAGTGAAAAGGCAGATAAACAAATGCCTCCTCCTGCCCACGGGGGAGCACAGGCAGCAGATCTCACTGCACAGAGCAGCACCGAAGAACCATTTCCTTCTCCTCTCCCACTCTGTTTTTAAAAGTAGAACTTTGATTTCTCAAAGCACAGTGGCCACATCGTAAGTAGGCAACAGGCTCACCCCTCATCACCACCAAAGTACAGAAACTTTCCTAATCCTGTATTCTCTCCCAGCCCTCCAAATGCTGTAGAGTTACTGAAAACAGAGTTTCACAGCAAAAGCTTATGGTCTGTATTCACAACACATCACTTTTTTGTTTTGCCTCCTTTTAAGTTGAATGTCAGGTTCATTGATTTCAATAATTAATGTATGTCTCCCAGCCCTCCTAGCCCCCATATCCTTCTGTTCTTTCCAGTTGGCTGAAGAGTTTATTTTTGACTGGGTATTTTAATATGCGTTGTCTTGATTAAACTGAATTTCCTGATCTGATTTGATTACCTTGCACAGTAATCTCTCCAACTTTAGATTTTTAATTATTTTTCTTTACTTCTTTCTCTCTCTATTTCTTTTTTCTTGTTTGTTAAGTGGAATAGCAAGTATACCACTGCCATGGCCTCTGTCAGGTCTTTCTGAGTCTGTATTATCTCCTGAGGGGTAACCATTGCCAAAAAAAAAGAGAAAAAATGAAAGAACGCAGATGGCTGCTTTCAGATATATAAATATGTACAGATCAGTGATACATATGTATGCATATATACCTGGGTTATTTCATAACTTCAAAAAACACTTTTAAAAAGTTGCTGTAGCTCACTAGTTAGATGAATTTCTAGAGTGAATTAATGACTCCTGTATATGGTTTGTACATTTGTTTTATATTGCACATCAATAAAAGCACATCAAATTCAAAACCATTGTTATTTATAGACAGAAACTTTGAGGCAAAAACTGTAAAACAGCTACCTTGTTATGAGTGATAGGCTGGTTGTTTATTCACGTCAAAGAAAATACTGCTGCACTTCAAGCTAAGCAAGATAAGTGCAAAATGTGACCCTATGCTGCACTGACCTCCTGGCCCAACAGCAGATAGTAAATGTCCATCCACAGATAAGTTTATCTGCTGCTTTGGGGGCAATTTGAAAAGCCAGCAAGCCATCATTTCTGTGTAATTCTCCAATCTTTGTATGGGAGAACACTGTTGATGGGAAAGAAAAATACAAAGTACATTTATGTTGTTTTGACTGACCGAGACAAACACGGTGCTATTGGAGATACATAAAAAGATATCAAAAAGCTTTCTGAACTGCAACATATTTTCTAGGCAAAAAAAAAGAAAAGGGTATCATCTCTCTACCCTTTACCATCCTGAAATCATAAAGCTGGCTGACGTCTGACAAAACGAGGTACTTAGTCTTTTGAGTTCGACACGTTGAAGCTCTCTACTGTGCCAAACAGAAACTGTTTTAATTATACCACCCAGTTAAAGGAAGGGTGCTCCATGGACAGCAGGTATGTCCCAGAGCACAGTGTGGAAGGCTCAGGAAATAGAAATGTGCTGCAGTAAATCATTCCGTTTCTGCCCTTGCAGTCCCTTCTCAGGGACCTGCCGGCTGTATCTGATCCCTTTCCTATGCAGCAAATTTCTCTGCCTGAGTTTCCCATGTTCTAAGGAAGGCTAATAGTATTTTATTTCATCCAACTCTGCTTTCACCTTTCTTCTTTCCTACTTGTTCTGCCATTATTGAAGAACATTTTTTTTTATTTTTCTTTTCTTTCTTGAAATGATCTAATCCATATCTATCCAGGTTCTGAACAAAAAAGATCTCATTCATTATTTAGCTTTGAAGCCTGAGGCTTCTGCTTTAGAGCTGAAGAAGTGCCTGTGCCACTGAAAATTTGCATAATTTTTTCAACTAAACCAGGTGGTTTTTATTAACTCATTATCTATAACAACAAAGCTTGCCCTAGCTTCTTCCTTGCACCATCACACTTGCAGCAAAATATTGCTTATTTCCATAAGGAATAGTTTTGTTGACAGATTTAGCATAGTGTATTTAGCGTATTTACACTTAGCCTATACAAGTGGATTAAACAGTGCCCTGGTACTGCTTCATTTAATTAATAAATTTAGTTCCTAGATTATAGGAGGCTTTTGACTATAAGGTTACATTTCTAGAAAAATTTTTGTGTGTTTAGAGCCAGGACAATTTGCATTCTGCTATACAATCCCCCGCCGGGGTCCATTCTCATTAGCACATTTGCCAGTTAGAGCAGAGAGGAATAGTATATAGCAGGAACAAGAGTTAAGGGTAAGAGAAATTCAGTAACATGGGAGGAAGGAG
>JAVCKT010017985.1:0-17339 GCA_032273925.1 Rhynchotus rufescens
CCAGTCATCCAGTCTGTCCAGGTCCCTCTGGATGGCAGCGCAGGCCTCAGGGCTATCAGCTACTCCTCCCAGTTTGGGATCATCAGCAAACTTGCTGAGGGAGCACTCCAGCCCTTCATCCAGGTCCTTAATGAATAAGTTGAACAGGACCCTTAGCAATGTATGCCCTAGCAATACAGGCTTTGCAAAGCAGAAATGAGAAGATGTACAGGTTCTTTGACTTTTTCAGTGGTATTATTGCTGTACTCTGAGAAAGAAGAAAGAGGGTATCGGTTATCTTTGTAATCTGTTCTGGCATAATGCCTTTTATTTTTTTTCTTCGTCCAAGTTAATGATACTCTGGATGATATTTTTGATGCGTCAGATGAAGAGGAAGAAAGCCAGGATATTGTTAACCAAGTGCTTGATGAGATTGGAATTGAAATCTCTGGAAAGGTAAGAGGACTCTTCCACTCAGTAGCTCTTCATTCTTTTTCTTTGTTTTTAAGAGTTTATTCTAGGAATCTTTATTTTAAAGTCTTGTTGTAGAAGTCAGGCTGTCACAACTCGAACTCTTTTGACTAAAGAAAACTTTTTTTGTCTTCCAGATGGCCAAAGCTCCATCAGCTTCCAGAAGCTTACCATCTGCATCCACATCAACAGCTGCTACTATTTCAGATGAAGAGATTGAACGGCAGCTCAAGGCTTTGGGAGTGGATTAGTTTGGCCGTGTGCGGTCTGCCTTCTTGCTCAGCTGCAGACTGTCAAAGTGCAAATATTCCTTCAATGCAACTGAAGCCTAGGAAAATTCTGAAGCTTCAGAAGTGACAACTTGAAGTTGATACTGGGGAGGGAGGAGAATACTTTGAATCAATTGACAGGGAGAACTACATTTCTGGTGTCCACTGTGTGCAGTCTGTTTAAGCACTTGGCCAAATAGGGATCTAGTTCTAATGATGCATCATTTAAGTGATCTGAGTATGACCTCTGAGTTCAAGGTTTTCTTCTAATCTCAGTTCTACATATTTCTTTAGAATTGGCTGTTCTGCACCTGGTGATGATGTCTCCTAGGACAGCACCTATATAAAATATATTATTATAAAAACAGTGCTAGAAAAATTTAGTCTGCCATCTTAATGTAAAAGAAACACTACCTTTGCTTTTAGTTGAAAAATATTTTATTTTGATGAGAAATATCCTTGAAGGTCTAATAAATTTTGGCAAAAAGGAAAAGCATTTTACATTGTTCTTTCACGTCTCTGTAGTATATTTGAATTGATTAAGTAATAGCTGATTGTTCCATTTACTGAAGGGCAAGGATACAATTCCTTGTGCAGTTAATTTTACTGGAAAAGGATTCAATTTGTTAGTGAACTTTATTGCATGAAAGGCACTGACTGAACCTTATTGTACTGTAACATAGCTAGCTTCAACGGAATTGCTGTGCCTTTTTGTATATAAATCTTGTACCCTTGTGACTTTTTCAGAAAGAGTCTTTGAAAGGTGGGTAAACTATGAAGAAGATACAAAACACTGAGAGCTCTGTGTACACTTGAAAGGACTCAGTACAAAAGTTCAAAAATGCACTTGTTCAGAAATGCCATTTGCATACTTGCAAAAAGGACATTTGCCTGAAGCAACATTTGTATATATCTTACAGTATTTCTTAATGAGAAATAACTGTCCATGATTGTATTATTTACTAAGATGCAATTGATCACATTGATAAGTTATATCTAAATTTTTTGTCATGAGAACAACTTTTGATGATACATGGTAATTGCTTGTCAAAGCACTATAATAAAACTGTTCTGGTTCTCTGAGGGTTTTTCTATGGTTTCTGAACAGTCTTGGCATGACATTAGCTTTAAGTGGAATACATCTGGCTAAAGAAATGAGAACTATTGATATTCTAAATAAATGATAAAGTCTGACAATGCAGTTCCCAGTTTCAATGTTGTGAATGGTGCAAAGCTCTTCAGCCCTCACTTGCACTGTTTTAGCGGGGCCACTCCTTGATGTATAACAACGCAATCAACCTGGCTTTAAGAGAAAAGCAAAATACCTTCCAAAGTTGGAACCAGGGTAACTGGGGGCTTACAAACTCTTTGAGGAGACTTCATTGCTAGAAAAAGTGTAGCAGAAATCTGTAACCTCTATTAATCTACTGTCATCACACCATCTGCTTTTTATGATTGAAGTTAGCGGGAAAAAAAAGAAAAACAAAAAGATGAAAAGATGAACCTTTGGTTTTCGACGTAGAAATCCAGGTGCTCTTTCTCCTTGGAGGAAGTAATGGACAAACTATGAATCCGTGAGGCAGTGGGTAGGAATGTGTAACCTTATATATTGCGTACATCTGGTATGACTTTTTTTAAAAAAAAAACTTTTGTAAAAATCTAATAAAAGTCTTTTTATTCTACAATGACTCTGTCCTCTGTAGGGTTAGTCTTGCACATCATCTTTCTATGCACTTGTATTAGGTATGACTTGTGTCCCAAAGGTGGCTTTGTAGCTTCCGCAAAAATTTTGATCTAATTACCGCTTTTGTTTGTGGGTAGTCCTTAAGGTAATTCTGTTTCTCAGGCACTAGGGCTATGAGAGTTGAATCTTTGTGCCAGCGCCGTGCTCTCCCTCAGTATTTCTTCTTTCTTTGCCTTAGGCAATGTTAAAATACAATCTTAAAGCAGCAAAAAAAAGCTCATCAGGTTTTTGGGGATCCAATCTAGAATCCCAATCATTATCCTGGTTGCTTATTTTGTTTGTTTAGCTTCAGCTGTAGAGCGACGTAACATTTATTGAAGTTGCCTGTGTCTTGAATTCAATGTTCAGCGAAGACTTTGTGATCAAATTTGCATCTCCTTTTACCTCTGATGGGGTGACAAGGTACTGCTGGTAGGCATTGAACAAGGAATCATAACGTGAAGTCAGACACACAACGTCACTGATTTTATTTTAGTGGAGCACCAACTTTTGTGATCCTTTTTCAGTCAAATGTGCACTTTGTTTATTCGTTTATCCACATTGACACCTTAACAGCAGCCAAATGTGGAACTGTTCCATCCAAGAGCAATGTGATTGTTAATCACGGAATCATTATGGCTGGAAAAGATCTTCATCAGCAAGTCCAACTATAATATGGCTAAAAGTGGCTTGCACTGGGATGGACCACAGTCCAGATCAACCAAAACTCTGCTCCATAAACATGCTCAGGGAAAAGAGGAGAACAAGATAAGCACAAGATAATTCTTCCCATAATATCTCTTCCAGCCTCTACTTTCTATTTAGGGGATTTCCAGAGCCAGATATAGTTTTTACCTATACGATGACTTTGAATGGCTTTCTCATCTGTGAAGTTGTAGATGTAAGTAACTTTTGAAACTCCTGTTTTCTGGCAGAGGAGTTCCATAGGTTTTTTTGTTTTCTCGAGCTTTCTTCACAAATTAACTCCTTGCTCTTCTAGTAGGCAAGACAGTGAAATTGTACTGAAAGTCTGGATACAGGCACAACTCATGATTTAGGGGACCTCTATAATGTTTCCTGCACACACCTTTTATTCTGGAAGAGATACAGAGTCATGAGTTGTTCCTCTTGCCTTCATCATCCTCTTTGCCTTTATTGGGACCTTCTCCAAAGTCTGTTGTATCCTGATCATGGAGAGGGGGTCAGAACTCCACACAGCACGCAGGAGGCAGTTCAAGCCACAGATGAATACATTGGCACAACGTCTTTGACGTTGTCCTCTATCTGCTTATAACTCACTGCCTAAAGTTAACCATGGGAAAAGTAAAATCAAGAAGAAATACACACCTTCAAGACAAACAGTGTGGCCTCTATTAGTCAGATGTAAATGGTCACCTCCGCCAACTTACTGCCAAGTTTACCAGTCTGCCCCTCAATGGTTATTCATGGTTTCTTCTCTCAATCAAGAGTAAGTGGCTGCTGTAATCCACTGAAAAAAAGTTAAAAGTTGTCTCTAGGGAAGAATCGGAATTACCACTTTCTGTTAAGTCTGAAGGCTGCAGCGGCAACACATTAAATTGATTGCATCCAGCTTTCCCCCCACCCCAAAAAAAATCAACTCTGAATTTCCATGGAAACAGCTAAACATGTTGATGTGGTGGCCTTTCCTTCCACTTAGCCTTTTGTCATTCTTTTACAATTGTACAGCATATTATAAGACATTTTCAATTTTATTTTGATATGCTTCTGAAATTAACCATCACGTGTGCAGTCTTTTTGGAGGAATGGAAATCACGATTTTACTATAAGTCTACCCTTGCATTAACTATTGTAACGTCCTAAAATATGCAACTAAATAAAAGCAGAGTATTGCCAAAACTGCAAACCACTACTTGAAGTACCATATGCATAGGAATATTTTATTTGGAGGAGCAAGGAAAAGGACGGGCCCACAGCATTTTTAAGATTTTTTAATCAACAAAATAACTTAGAATATAAATAAAATGCACATATGACAGTAGTTTTGACATACATAACACTAGATTAAATAGGATAAGGTACACAGAGGCATGTCACTATTCACTGATTGCCAGTCTTTCAAACTGTATTTATTTTTCATCCTTCTAAAAAATTCATTATCTGCCCATACAGAATGTCTGGTTAAGTCTAATGCTTAGTTTTACTCTGCTGTAACAAGCTATACTAGTGAGGAGAACAGTTGAAGAGAGCATATAGCATAATTTCTCCCCTTTGAATTATTAAATTTAAGAATTCTTCTAAATTAAAGGGCTATAACAATGCAACTCAGTCATAAAAATGTGTTTTCTTAATCCAGGAACCTAGTTTCCACAGCTGAATATGCTTGTGGTCGCTGTAATAGCTATCAAGAGATAATTTAACGTACACTAGAGTGAGAATGCTTAACTTGCACACACTGTTTCAAGCAATCTTGAACAAAACAGTGCATTGCTTTCTGTGGGCCTATTATCTAGACATTTTTTAAATCATCAGGTCTGCTTTATGTAAAAATAAAATTTATCTGGTGATTATCACTTCTATGTACTCTCTTAATTTCAGTCCTGGGAAAACAGTCTAAAATACATATATGGTAATAGAATATTTTAATAACAATGAGGAGGGCTGATGAAATGACTTGGTAATCTATCCCTGGTGGGTACTAAAATCATTAATCTAATTCCTTGATGTCTGTCCTCCTGATAGGTGGAGCTCTGGCACTTTTTTTTTCCTCTAGGCTAGCAGGGGGGAAATAAGGGATTATCTTTTTATATGGTAGAGTGTAAGAAAGTGGAAGTTCACAGTGCAAAATGTTCTTTGTGTGGGTACTTAGTTTGGAGAACAAGGGCCTTCTTTTCTGTAGCTTCATTCACTCTATCTTTGGTACAAGTGTGTCCGCACATGGATTTAATCAGGAAAAATACAGCACAAAGAGAGACCTAAGTATTAAAAACCCTGAAAATCCCAAGTTTTCTTTTTTTTTTTTTCCTCAAACCTTGTTTTAGACAAACAAGGTAAATTGTATCTTATTTTTATAGCTAACATTTATAAATTCTCTAGCCATATCAAACCTTGAGACATACGATAAATTAAGAACAGTTATCTTTGACAGCTAGATAGAAGGAATGTCACTTCTACTTGGCAGTGAAGGGGTACACTGAGACACAGCATGCATTAGGAAGTGTGTTGACATCTTAGTGGTGGTAAGCTTATTTTCCTCTATGACAGCAATTTTGGCACATCTCCAAAGCCTCCATCCTGAACGTGAACAAAGTTACCTAAAATGCTTTTCTCAGATTTAGACATTTGTTTCAAGTTGGAAGCTCTCCATTCTTTAGAAAGACCTTGGTTGCATTACTCTGACTGCTTTCTCCTGGCTCTCTGGGATCCAGAGATGGCATTCCCACAAGATCCCATGAGTAGATTCCTTTCTTGACCATAACTAGGCTGTCAGCAACGTTGCCACTGAAAGTTTAATGTTACTTATCCATCTTCTCGGATTTCTCCAAGTTCTGATTTCTCACCAATGTTCAATTTAGTGATCCCCGAGTTGGATGCTAGAAATGGGATCCTGCAATGTGCCTAATGGCTTACAATCTTTCAAAAGTTAGATTGTTAGTATGGGGTGGGAGGAGTGTACCGCATATATGAACATGCAGAGTCCAAATTCTCTCAATATTATAGCCACTGTTATCAACCTTGGGAGTCTTTTTTCATATACAACACAAACGGTTTGCTTCCCGATGGTTACATAAACTACTTGGAATTCTCCATTAATTATTAACACATTACCACACTACTTCCAAACGAGTAATGCATAATAAGTTGCTTGCAGTGAAGCAGTGACCGCCAGTTCTTTAAATATATGGAGTAGCATTTATTTCCAACTTTTAGCAATAAAATTAAGCTTCCACATCATACTGTACCTGAATCAACTCAATCTGAATCTAAAACAAGTGATTTACTGTTTTTTTTTCTTATTTTAAGGCAACAAAGTATTTAAAAAAATATAAAAACAGCAAAATAGAAATCCGCAACTAAGCATGAGAAAGTTTTACCGGCATTCATGATGTTCCTTGATAATAGAACTAAAGGTATTCTGATGTAAACTTGTCTTCACTCTTTTTTCCCTTTGTCTTCTGTTGCAAAACCACACTCTCACAACTTCTTTCTCAAGATTGAGCCCCTCAGCCATCCTCATAATTTCCTGAGAAGAAGGCTTACTCTGTTCTCCGAAGTGCCTCTCTAGGGCTTCTTTGGCAGCAATACTGGATGAAGGAATAAAATTTCATCTTTAAAATCCTTTCTGACACATTTCAGGAGAAGGGTCAAGTATGAGCATTGGGGTTAATGATTATTTCCTCTCTTGCTAAACAAATGAAAACTCATCAAGTTTAAAGTATGTTACAGCATGGGGGTTTTTTTTGGTGATAGGGCAGTTTAATATCATGTAGAGTTCCTGTAAGAGGAACTTAAAGGGAAAGATGCTATAAACTTAGGTGTTGTTTTAGTAAGAATCATGCCTCTTGGCTTGTGTTTCATGATGTTCTCTTGGAGTAAACGTGAATGTGAAGACATGAATTGGAACAAGTCTGGACACACATTATACCTCAGTCACAGTTTTGCTGTAGGAGTCCAATAAACACATATTATTAGGGTAATTAGCCTCTGCATGAACTAGAGGAACTTCTTAGTTGGCGTTGTGCTAACAGGCAGCTCTGATCCTGTTTGACTGAAGGAAGTGGTACACACTGGCACATATGCACATACATGCATACTGCTAACCAGCATAAGGTAAAAGAGGAAAATTGACCTGACCTGCTATCCTTGGAAAGTGGAGAATATGCACCTAACCAGCTTTTCTTACAGCTTTATAGTAAAACTGGATTGCCCTGATTTGAAGGAAAAACACTGGAACTGGCTGCCCAGGTTGGTTGTGGAGTCTGCTTCTCTGGAGGACTTCCAAACCCGCCTGGATGCCGCCCTGTGCCCCGTGCTCTGGGTGTCCCTGCTGGAGCAGGGAGGTTAGACTAGATTACAGGGAGGTTAGACTAGATTATATCTACAGGTCCCTTCCAACCTCAACCATTCTGTGATTCTGTGATTCTGTGATTCTGTGTGTTTATAAACAAGAAGAGCTCTTATTGTTAAGAGTTATTGTGTGAGAAATACAGCATTTTTCTCAGGTTCTTCATCTCACTTTGGTATGGATAAGGCATTGCATTATTTCTATCACAGGAATTATGACAATCCATTTTATCAATAAGTACATTTTCTAAAGATCTGTCCTGACCTATATAATCCTCACAGTCAGCAGTGGTCAAAATTGAATGGTTTACTAAACTGAGCAAGTTAGACTTTCTTTACTATCACATTGATTTTTTTCCCTATCTTTGTTACATATTCTCAGAAAACAAAGAGTGTCTGCAATATGCTGCTGTGCAAACCACAGAATGCATCTGAAGGCAGCTTCATTAATAGCTGTTATTACTTTGGACACAAGAGGGCACTTTCTGCATGATTCTGAAGATGAGGTGCAAGTATTACCATTATAAAAATATACAAACAATCTGCCGAAGTTCTAGTTATTTTATCATTTCATCTGCAATGTCTTCTTTTTTTTTTATTTATTGGTTTATTTTATAATACTTGGTAAGATTAGCAAAGCTAATTAAGAGTATGATGCCCTGCATACAGAGATACAGACTCATCATCATTTTTAACTTCCTTTTTTTTTGTTTTTTTTTTGATAAAAGTGGAAAAAAAGTTTCTGAACATTCAAATTAATGAGATTTTTCTCAGGGTATGACTAACCTAATTTAGTTAGTCGGACTTCTGTTATACTTCCAGTTTTCTTTCAAACATCTACTGGAAGTAGCTAACAATAAGGCTGTAGTTCAGATTAATGACAGCAAAGAAGATGAACTCTCTTCTGAGGCCAAACTGAAATCTTCCAAGAAATATTTAGGATTTTCTTACTGTAACCGCAATGGTCCTGAACTACCCTCCACAGTTTATGCCAGGGTCATCTTGACACTATTAAATATTCCCAGTGCAATGTTGTTAGGTGATAAAGTAGGAATAATTAGAAAATGCTTAACATGAGGACTGATTTCCTCGGTAGTTTGTTGAAAAGTTTGTTGACAAACTTATCAGAACCTACAAACTTGAAGACCATCAGCCTCCAGTGGGCTCCTTTTGCCAAGGAAAAGCACTTAAAGAACTCTAAGGTCAGACCTGCTATCCAGGTCATACTACACAAACTAGGTAAGAGCTTGGCACTGTTCCTCTAAGATAAATACCACAGCATCTGGAGATTCTGCTGGTGAATCCTTTCACTAAAGATAAGAATCTGAGTACTAAAAGGAGAATGGAATACCACATTATTGTTTTCACCACGTTCTCTTTTTGCTTATTTGGTAGTTGCTTTTGTAATATGATTTGTCAACCTACTCGATTTCTTCATGGAGTTGAGGCTAAATCTGGTAGTTGCTGGACATCAGAGATGCAGAAAAAATGTTCCTGTAACAGTTTCCTTCTTTCTATTTATCTCAAGAAAGTGCTTCTTCAGAAATTTGGAGGAGTCAAATGACAGATAGGGATGGAGTACATAACAAGCGTTTCCTCAAACTTTCCAGACCACAATTCTCTGTCAGAATAGCTCAGTTTCATCTGGTACAATGCAGAATTTCCGCAAAATGAAGACAAGAATACTCTGATATACTATTCACTACATAGACATCATAAAGAAGTGGCAGAATTGGTACAGTTAGAATATTTTTCACAGTAAAATATGATGTCCTATATTGATAAGAAGTCTTCAATTGGAAAATGTAGTGTATGTATTTTGAGGAAGTTTTTTGCAGGGGGAGGGAGTTATTTTATTTGCTTGTTTGTTTGTTTCCACTGGAATGTTTCAAATGAATTGTTTCTCCAAATTTGCTAAAAAATGACATTTGTATTAAAAACTCAGAAAAAGAAGAATCTTAACCAAAGGAATTTCTAACATAAAACACGCTAAATACTTGTTACCTTATGGTTGTTCTGCGCTTTCTCTTCCGCTCGTTCACTCCAACTTTTTCATTGTATAAAGCTGTATTAAAAACAAAACAAAATAATGGCAATAAACAAAACAGGCAGCTACCTGCTGCAGAGAATGCAAACAAAGTGCAGTTATCATTAAAAACAGATGTCTCTGTTTTAAGACAGAAGAAAGTGCAATAGATACTGCTGCCAAGTGAAAAAGGCACCACACACAGTAGCACTAAATCTTAATTCTTTAGGATGCCACATGGCTGTTGTAACTCCAGGTAAAAACAATCGTGAGATAAAATGGTGTACCACAGGTAAAGCTGCAAGTAGCAATAGGTTTGCACTCATATGCCTACGTACCTAAACAGCCCTTTCTCTTACCCCCATTTCCTTCCTTCTTCCCTGAGGGATAGGTGTGAGGAATACGGAACCCTTTTCTATGCCCATCAATTACCTCACCCTCTTACCTTAGAAGTTCAGCCTTGGCTTCCAGTCCTATCTGCCTCTTCCACGCCATTCTTGGATGGATATATCAACCTCAACCTCTACCCTTCAGTTTTTGAAAGTTGCTATCTTCCCTGCTGCTCAAGCATGAACCTGCACTGGCCTGGTCAGCAGCTGATACCCACTGCAAATGCCTTCTAGATGATTCTTACACTGCAATGACCAGATTGGTTTGCACTGCACTTATAGTGGAGAGAAATTTTCCAAATTTGTTTCAAAGCAATCTGAAGCATATGGCAGAAGAGCTAGTTAACAACATTTCCTATAGTTGAAAATCATGGCACATCCGAAAAACTGCTTTAAGGTAACGTCCCTTCCTATGATAGCTGAACACTTCGCAGTTGTAGCTTCCACTGTCACCTCTCAGCATACTGCTTCCCTCATCATAGCTCATGTAGCTGAAAGGGGTGTACTTTAAAACAGCCCATTCCTTTAAATCAGAAACCTTTCTTCTAAACTACACTTGCCCAGTGAACTCCAGGACTCTTCATGGAAATGGGAATTAAGTGGACTTCTTAGAAAAGGAAATCCTCCAGGGGCAAAAGGTCACATCCAAATCTTTTCTGCCATACTATTCTTTGTCAGAGGCTTAGAGAGCATCATTTCAAGTTGAGTTCAAATCCCTTCCTGTGCCCATATCACATAGCCCAAGGGACTGGAGCAAAAAGTCTTTGGCTAGTGAAGAATCTCAATACTCTATTAAATGTAGATCCTAAAGAAATGTAGATCTGCCCTGTGTTCCAACAACGGAACTGGTTTGATAGATCGGGTCCGAAGGGAACAAGAACCATGCAATTTTGTGTCCTCCATGCATTGCAGGTTGTTTACTCCTCCTTGCTCACCCTAAAGCATACCAAAGCTTAATATATGCTATTGGCACACCTCTAATTTAAAGCTGGTAACAAAAAAGTCTTTGCCTTTGGAAGGCCTTCAACATATTCATCCTTCAATATATGTAGAGGATTCAAATGTAAATACAAATCCATTTTAAGAGGCTTTCAGATCTCTACCTCCTACTTGTTCTGCTTCCTCCAGCCACTTGGACAGGATTGATTTCAGTTTGCATGCATTCTTGAAACTCAGCTGCAAGTTTTCAAACCGGCAAATTGTAGTTTGGCTAAATTCAGAGCCATGTACAGCAGCTAATGCTTCTCCAACATTAGTTTGTGTATAGCCTGTCAAAAATGAAGAGGAAAAAGTCACTTCACAGCTTGCTACTCTGGGCTGCTTTCCTTAAGACACTTATCCCTTCATCCTTAACTCTTAAAATCAGTACATATTGTAGCATCAAGGATCAGCATTCTGCAAAGGTCTCTGTGGCTGATTTTGAACTCACTTCAGTGCTACATTGAGTCATTCTGTTGACTTGAGTGTGTTTCATAGGCTCCGAGATTAAGGGTTTCAGAAGTATCCAGACCCCATATTTTCACTAATATACGTGATGTGATGGCAATATGCTAAGTCCCAACTGCATCTCTGGTCTCATGTTATTTGTTGTGATGAGTAAGATGAAGTGTTAAGGAAACTGCTGCAGCTTACTTGAGGATATTGAATTCTTAAAAAGCAGTTCCCCAGTGAATTGAATATATCTCTGCTCTGTTTATGAATTCGGTCTTTTTTCCCTCTGGATCAGAATGGACAAAGCCTCTGTGGACAGTGAATGTCTCCATGAGCTGGCTATTTACCTACATTTCAATTGCACTAGCTCTATATCTCACAGATTCATGCTCATAGTACATGTTAAATCTGTCCTCTCCTAAAGCTCAACCTCACATTAGTTTTGCTGAGCCAATTTTATTTTTCTCTATCAGAGCATTAGACTCAGTGTTACAGTCTCTGAGCCGTTTGTTTACTTTGGAGGAAGTTTTGCTCCCACTCAAACTGAGGATCAAGATGCTGTAATAATCACATTGTTTCATATCTTGTCTTAGCAAATCATTCCAATGGCCATGATATACAGCAAAATGCTCACACTACAGATATTATTTCAAACCGTACACTTCTGTTTTCAATCTTATTTTTACCCTGCAAATAGAACATTTCAGCTTCCTAGTTGTCAAGGTAATGCATAGATATCTCTAAAAACTTTATATTTTTTCTACATTTATAAAACTGCATTTTGTAGGATACCTTATTTTTTAACAATGCAACGTAATGCTGTAACATAGAATGTTAAAATTACAACTCAAAGTACCAAGTTTTCATAAAAGGTCTGAATATGCAGTATCATATGGCTTTTTTTCAATATAGTTCAATCTGCTCAAGGATGAGCAGACTTTTGGTTTGCAATGCAACTCAACCTCTCCCTGGGAGGGAGAAAGTTTCTGTAGATGAGAAAGTGTTCAGTCCATCTTTGCCTTTAGTGAAGATAGCCCAAGGAAAGGTAAACAACTCATGAGAAACGAGTCAAAGCAATACAACTTAACACTATCAGATTATCAGATAGCAATGTTATCATAGTTATCAGATAGCAGTTATCAGATAGCAATGTCAGTTGCTGCATCATGACAAGAGAAAACAAAAGAGGAAGGAAAGCTCCCTGTGGCATGAAAGGTTTTACATGGATGTCATGGCTATCCATATTGTCTACTAAAATGACATTTCATCATCCTGTGAATGGAAAACATCACTGGGAAGAGAATACATATAAGAGACGGAAAATGCACTGCCCTAAACTGTAGAAATGCAACTTAATGTAGTTTAATGAACAGTAAAATTTTCTTTCCACTTGTGAGAAAGATAGAAATAATTTAGATATCAAGAATACTTAAAGTCACTTTCTGCATTCTAACTTGTGAAAAGCTTATTAATTCTGCACAAGTCTTCTAGGAGTCGAGAAAGTTTTGCAGTGCAAGGCAGGATAAAAGTTACGATTAGACAGAACAGAGTATAAAATATTCAGAAATAATTCGGCTCTCATTTGATTGTATTGGGTTTTTGTTAGCTGACAAAAAAGACACATACCCAGCTTAATTCTCCGCAGTTTGAATTCATTGGCGAATTTCTCCAATTCCCGTATTTCAGGGGAATCCATGTCTATTGGCTCTTCAATAGATTTGTTTTTCCTGCGGAATTCCTGCTTGAAGTCGGAGGTTGTGGGATCATCTCCAAGAACAGACTGGTGCATGGAGGTGAAGCCATGGCCCAGAGCACAGGAACCAGCACTCAGAGCATGTTCAGGGAATTTGTAAAGGCAAGGGGTCAGACTACCTGGAAAAAAAAATAATCAAACAAAAAACAATTCATTATTATTCACTTGTTCTACAGATTCAAAACATAATTTCATCACTTTAGAATTGTCTGTAATATTTTATAGCACAGAATATTTTATATTTAAGGCATAAAGACTTTGGAGATCCAGTCTTTCTTCTATCCTTATATGTGAAAATAGAACAACAACCACTTGCAACACCAGTCACAGCAGTCCTATTTGACAGGCAAACTGAGATGCTCTCAAATAATATGATAAATCATTCAGACTTAGACAAACAACAATCCAGGGCCTTAGTTTATATGGCACAATGAGACTGATGGATCTATGTTACTTTTAATCCACCTAAAATGTGCCAGTCTCTCTTCTTCTTCTTTTTTTTTTTTTTTTGTATAGAGAAGATTTCCATGTAAATACCATCAGGTGCTTTACAAGATGCTCTTGTACTTTAGCTTTAGGACACTATTTTTTTTCAAGAAACCACACAGATAAGAGCTCAGAGAAAAACAATATATTCAGAATTCATTCCAACTGAAAAAAAGAAAAACAATATTCAAGGATAAAACTATCTCAAGCTAAATATTGTTCACAAACAGCAGACTTCTTAACAAAGAAATTGAACATAGGAGTCAAGGTTCTCTTCTACTAAAAGTTTTCTGTACAGAAAAGTTTTGTATACAGTAAAAAAAGATAAATTTATTGAGAAAAAAAAAGAAATATTAACCCTTTTAGTGAATCTATAGTAGACAATAAATTCCATATCTTCAGGAAAACCTTCTCAATTTTTTAAATGACACAAAAATTTATTTTGGAACTTGCACTTTCATCAGCATGCTTCCCCTTCTTTATCTCATCAGAGCAGGAAATTCTAGCCCAGAGGTAAAACTGAATACTTATTCCAGCTAGATGTATGTAGAGTTTGTACAACATCTCCCAGTTAGCCCCATAGAAATATTTTGTAGACTTCACACACTGTAATCACACACACACAACCAAACGGGTTTTCTCAAGGAATAAAAGGAAAGGCTAAAGCAAGACTTGCTTTGTAAAGTGCTGACGCCATTAACTACACTGGGATGGGGCATGCTGCACGTCTGTAAGATGCGACTCTGGGAGAGACTTGCTGACAGCATCTCTGGAGTTGCAGGCTTGATGCCTAAAAAGGAAGTAAGGGTGTCAAAAGAGAAGACAAAGATGTAGATATATATATTTTGGAGTGGAACAAAGTAAACTTCTGAGCACCATCTTTATTTAATTCCCAATCTATGGACTTCTCCCAGGGATCTGAATAATGCCGGGAACATTTGAACAGACACATTAAAAATAATGAAATAGGAACATCTGGACAGCGTGCACAGTGAAGCAAGCCTGTTTTCCATCCCTCAAAGTTCCCAATGTCCCCAATACATTAATCTATGCTGACTTACTGACATATTTGCTTCATTCTTAATAAAATGCTGAACTTGAATTTGGATATACTTTGAGCCATGATTATTTTCTGGTAGCTGACTTATCTGGCTGACCACAGTGTTTTATTGACTGCTACTTGATCTCACATAGAATAACAGTTCCTCTTTCTTTTTCATACTGAGAAATGTAAAACCGAGCAGGATGCTAACATATCTTGACCATTGACGAAGTCTGCAATCATCTATATGAAAGCACTTAATACTGCTTTAGGAGATTTGGGGAAAGCATACATTGAAGGAAACAATTTCTGTCCTTGGAGACTATTTCAATGTGTTTAATCTGTTACAAAAAAAAAAAAAGTCTTCCTGATTGTAAATCTCTATTTCAGTTCTGGCCCTCAAGTTGCTGACCCTAAAGCCTGTGGGAGTTACCATGCACCTACAAGGTTAATGCTCACTTATACACACCTAATCATCCTAAATATAAGACTTTTAGGGATTCTTTTAAAGTTTTTATGGCAAAAATACAGCAACAAGGATAGCAAACTCAACAAGCACCGCACTGATCATAGTTTGATATTTGTCTCTTCAAGCCTGGGGACAGTTGTAATAGCTGTACCTATCAACTGCAAACTGCCACACTGCCACTTTTCATGTCATGAGAAATCTTCAAGGAAAGATACAAAATAGGGTCCCAGAAAACACTCTTTCAAGTGTTTCCACATTTTCTCTGAGAGCACCTCAGAAAAAGAGGTCAGGACTTCTCACAGAGTTTGAAAATCACAGTTAACTGAATGTCTTAAGATCCATGAGGAACAAAAATGGTCAATTTTTGAAAAAGGCTTATTTTTGTTGTTTTGGGTTCTCACACATACTGCTACTTCATGGTTATCCTGTCACAGGTGGAACAGAATCTGCTTAATTTAGCTATCATTCTATTACCAGTCATGATTTTATTCTTTATTTAATCATCAAGAATTTTCCATGGAGATTAGAGCCCCAATACACTAAACACAGTCATATTAGCTAAGTTAGTCCTGGTTCCTCAAAGATGATCACCTGACCAGGCAAAGCAGACATCATACAAACAAATAGCAGTACTGTCTCAACCATTTCAGACAGACAATTTGCATGATTTGTCTAGAAATGCAGAGGTTGGGGGAAACTGGACACTGACCCCAGTTTTCCCAACCTCTTTGCTACTGTCTTAACCTCAATCATGTCCATTTTAAGCAACTATCTTGAAAGCATCCTTCCAAAGTAAAACTGACCAAAACAGCATGCTAACAGCTCACTCGGATGAGGATCTTTCACTTACCTGTCATCACCCCATAGGTAGATGGTTGATTTCCATAATGACAGGATGGCACAGAGTAATGAAGGCCTGCCGACGTGTTTCCCAAAGTTGTCATGGCAAAGTGGACATGGGAGCATTTAGGAGTTTGCATCAAAGACAAAACAGACGAGACTGGTAAGAAAATGTATGAGGATTCAAGATACAGCCTTTCAATTCAAAGGTAGACTACATTTTTGTAACTAGTTTCTCTGTGCGTATACTAAACATTTAACTCCACAACTGTCAAGTTAACACTGTTGGAAGTCCAGAACACTTGACCATGCCTCACCAGATGTGACTGTCGGTAGAAAAAGCAAAATCCCTTTTGAGACATGGCCAACATTAGTCATGATTGTTTTTGACATATTTTAGTGTAATCTATGCATGTATAACCACAGCTAAGACATGCTGCTATGCAAGGAAGGAAAATATTGATCTCTACAGGAGACTGATTCTTGTTTCCACCCAACTTCCAAGTATCACTTTGGTTAATCTTGCATAAAACATAAGTAGTTTCTGCTAATACTTTGTTAGGTAGTATATATATATATAAAAAAAAAAACAACTCAGAAACTTGATTAACTCTACTGCCATGTAAATCCTGATGTGAACACAGATATCTAGAAAGGCAATGAATTTATCCATATTTTTACAGGCTCTTTTAAGAGGCAAAACAAGTAGCAGAAATTTGATGAAGAGAAGTAGAAATAGATGCAGAACAGTGAGCTTGGCTTCACTATCATCATCAAGAAAATCAATGAATAGGTTATGTCATTTCAGTAAAAAACTCTCTTTCCATTACTAAAGATTCTGTAAAATTTGTTTTACCCTCCACACCCTTCCAGTTCTGCTCAGCAAGTTTTGGAGAGCAAAACTCAGTAATTCTATTTCATACAGAGGGAAAAGTTTGCATTTCCACTTTCTGTTCACTAACTTGTAATGCATGGAGAATGAGACAAGATTTTCTGAATACAAAATTTGAAATTTGGCTATTTTACATGCATAAGCAGATAAAAGAAGTGTATATACTGTTCTCTTTGAAAACAACTATAAAAAGTAGGATTAAAGTATCATGTTTGTGAACATTCGGATACCTAAGACTACAAATCAAAGCACGCATTGTAGTTGTTTGAAACAATATAATTTGGAATTAGAATTTTTGGTTTTACAAGAGTAATCACAACATTAAAAGGTCCTGTTTAGACATACGTATACTGACACAGTCTTTTCTAATGGCCTTGTTTATGCTATTTTGTCCCCAAAATAGAGATTACATTAATACTAAAGCAATTAAAACAACAAACTTTCTTGTTCTAAGATCTAAGATCTTGTTCTAAGATCTAAGTGTTTACTAGTGTTTTTTCTATTATTAAATGGTAATCCAGAGTAT
>JAVCKT010017987.1:0-15018 GCA_032273925.1 Rhynchotus rufescens
TTTAAAAAAAAAAAAAAAAAAAAAAAAAAAAAAAAAAAGATTTCACAGTTCGAGTCCACAGCTGGGAATTAGGACTTTTTATTTTTATTTATTTATTTATTTATTTTATCTCTTTGTATCTCGTTTTTACTACAGATTTCTTTTAGGCACAGTTCCATTCCAGACACATAAACCTTAATGAAGTAAGTCCAGAGAGGTTCACTAAGGGTACAGTTTAGTTGCACAAATCTAGGCTTCCAATGCTATTTGATATTGCCTAGCACATCTAACATATCTATATGGGGATGAAATTAAAAGACCACAAATTCTTCTGGACTGTCAGCTGGAAGCTCTGTCTGTAGTACCTGAGAATATCTCCAACAGCCTGATAAAGGGAATCCTAATGTGTCCATGTGCTTGTTATAGTGAAAGAAGAGCCAGACTATGGAGCTGAGAGAGCCATTCAGCTTAGCCTAGATAGATGTCTACTCATCTACTAGAATAACCTTCTAATCTCTATGGTTAGTGTGTGGGAGTCTATTATTATTTTAGCTTTGAGGTGTCCTTCGAGACCTTCAACTGTCTCACCAGAAGGGTAGAAATGTCCCTCATATTCTGTGTCATATCTACTGGCCCCAAGTGAATATCCTTTGGATATATTAAATGGCAGTGACTATCCTTACACAGCTGAATCCACCCACCATTTCCATTGACTAGAATGGATCACATAATTCATATCTATACCTATATCTAAGCATTTAAAAAGAGTTGGCTACATATCTATATCTACATTCATAGATATCTACATATCTATATCTACATTCATATCTATATCTAAGCATTTAAAAAGAGTTGGCTACATCAGAACCTGAATCCCATCCCTTATATGATATCTGGAAAACTATTAATCACTCTCAGTCTTTGCTGTCCTATAAAAACATGGAGATAACACCTCCACAAATAGACAAACCTATAGTATTTAATCAGGCAGTGGATCTGTTTGTTCAGAAGACTGACCAGCAAAACACTGGGCAATATGTCTGTAATTCTGATGTGCACCAAAAGATTGGCTTGTGCCCAGTACAGATCAGAGGAAGAAAAGTAGGGGGCAGATATGTGATATCTGATGTTATATGTGATATATGATATTATTTTCTGATAATAAGATCAGAAAAAAAAGTGACAGTCACTTTTCAAGCCTCTTGCAGAGATTTAAAGGGGGCTAATGCACTGGTCTGGCAGATTCATATAACAGAAAAAAATGCGATCAATTCTAACATCAGTTTGCGCCTCTTTCCTCTTTTTCTCCTAGGCATACTTCTGCAGTATATAAAAGATAAATACGCATCATCTATGGACCAGTGTACTTATGCCTGTCTCAGCAGCAGACCCCCACCAGCAGGAACTCCTTCCAGTCTCCATATCTTTGGCACTGACGGAGGACTCTGCTTTCTGTCAGTGTATTTGTGCAGTGACACATATTCTCTAGTGATTAGATTAACGTTGGCAAAGGCAATATGAAAAACCCACACAGATTACCACTGTCACCCGCAGTAATTACATTTATTCATTTCCATTTAGCCAAGTTTTTACAAGCTGAGCAAGGGGCCAAATAAGCAATAAACACAGAGGCAAGAAATTAAAATGCTGATCCGTTCACTGTGAAAACAATCAAACCATCATCTTTCTTTAGGCAGCTCATTCATCATCCAGGAGGGCCACAGTGTGCTGATATGGAAGGCTGGAAATCTAATGTTATTACATGTAAATTCACTAACATGAAATTACTGCCCCTGATGTGATTTTACTAATAAATTAGTTCATTTCTACCTTTTCGCTAGAGACTTTAGGGACCGTGGAGAATTGTACATGAGTCTCGTAATCTTGCCTGCTTTATTTCAAGTAAGCAGACAGTTTAGTTCCTCTCTCCACCACCATCCCCTGCTTTACCCTGTGGCTCTGGACTTGGCTCTGTTTCATTAGGGGATAGATAGACAGTCAGATTTTTACTGTCTTGGGGCCATATTTGTTGTCTTGGGTCCAGAAGTAGCGTAAGAGGATGGAGGTTCCTCAAATATGCATTTCACTGCTGTGATGCTGACTGGGAGAAGTGAGTATCCAGACCTTGCCTCTAAGGTTTCTAAGACAGAAAGATTGTGCAAGTAAAGCTAAAGGGGCTAAATTTTGTTTTGCAGCAAGAGTAAAGGGGCAGGAACATGCAGTTTCTAAACTGATAGCAGAATCCCATGACTGCACTTCATAGTGAAGCACGAAAGAACAATTAATACAAGGAAAATTATAAGACAACTCAATTTTTCCACCTTTCAAATTAGCTTTACCCTGTATGTCCTTTAGGCCACATCACCAACTATGGTTAAGGTACACAGCTTCACTGGTGTGTAGTGAATAAATAACCTGAGTTATTTAATAAGTGTCGCTTTGCACTTCTCAGACAATATCTGGCCCATCAGCCTCAATGAGCTTCAGAGTTTTGCTAAAAGCTATAGCATATTCAAAGGCTTTGATAGAGTTGCTCCTGACTTAAAAAGGAAAAAGAGGAGAGTGAGACTGGGGTTAATTTTTCCCATTTTTTTCAGTTAAGATGTTTTTAAGTCCACGCAGGAACAAATTCAGATATGAAGGTGCTAGTTTTTTGCAGAACAGCTTTCAGGACCAGTGACTGGATTCTCAGAAATCTCTTAGATTCACTGGAACTGCATCTATTTACAGCCAAAAAATAAATACATCCACACAAATATTTCACATATTTCAGGCCCATTTTGTGACTAAGGTTTTTTTAATTTTTTGTTTCATCACATATTTCATCTCTGTCTTACATATCTATTATTAAGAACACATCTGTATGTCACTATACAATTTTGATGGTGCTAAGACCTCTGAGTCGATTTGGGCGTTATTGATTCTTTTTTATTTATGCTATAATACAGATGTCAAAGAATTATATCATAAAGCCAGTTATTCAGGCTTTTTCTGTAGTCAGTAATTTTGAATTTTAGATCACCATCTGGAGATGCCTAACATAGCAATATAGATCAGTATTTTATCCTGGGAATTTGGAGTGTGCTTTTGACAGGACCCTTGATCATCTCTACAGAGTGCACTTCAGATCATCATGATCCAATAGGTCATTTGATCTTAGATTGCACAGACTGGGTTTCTTTCAAATTAAATTAAACAGGAGATAAGTTATAGAACTGCATCCAGTGTTTGCTAGCCATTGGTGGGGGAAAACTAGTGCTAGACCATAGAGAAATCTCTCTGAAATGGCTACAGTGTGAATGTCAGAACCTCAGTTTCACTCTGCATCTTCAGTCCCTTTTGACTATATTATATGTTAATAAAGGCATTTTCTTTCTTCCTCAAAAAATAGAGTTCACACTTAGATATTCAGTTTTGACATACTTAGGTGATGTAGGCTGAATCTCAAAGTAACAAATAAATTGTATTCCCAAGTTAACATTTTTATGTAGTACAACATTAATTCATACACCATAATCAAGGGACCGCCAGAATACAAATTATGTCATCCTTATTGCTAGGAATATGTCCTCTGTAAATAACTTCTGACTAAAGAGCTGTTATTTCATTAAGGAAACAACTAAAATTCCCAATAGTCTTTCTAAACAATAAGCTGATTATCAGTAGATCAGACAAATATCCTGTCAATATGGACAAGCTGTTGACAAGTTTAGTAGTTTCTCTTATCTTGATTGTCTTAAAAATGAAATTATGCAGTCAGAAGGACTTCACTACTTCAGGAGTTAGCATCTGGATCTCTAAGATTTACATACCAGCTATGCTTGAAGAGAGTTGGGATGAGGGCAAAGGAGGCAATGGTCCATGCTGAAGGGAGGAAGCCAATTTCTTTTTCACATGTTTTGGGGCAAATCAGATCAATGGATCCCATCATTAGAACTGAACTGACTTGAAAAGTCAGATTCACAAATGTCAACTGCATCCAATAAAAACCATTATGGCTGAGTGTTTTCAGTTTTCCAAGGCTGGTAGATATTAGGGATGTCTGAATTCTCAACAAGCTAGTCTGAACTAACCTTATTTTTAAAGTTAAATCCGGGCAAGAGTCTCAGACTGCATTGCAAGGTAGTGTTATCCTTTCACTTTCTGAACTTCAGCTCCCACTGACTCAAACGCTAGGAGAACTGATGGTGTGCACTCTAGATGGAGATGATCTTACAGCTGAGCTCATTGCCATGCTACAGAGATCATCAGATTTATCCTACTCGTCTGTAGATACCCGAGCACTCTGCCAAGTCGGTAGTTCCAGATTAAAAGTAGATGGCAATAGCTGTCCCAGAGGTGAGTTCGTTTGAGTATCTCCTGCATTGCTACTGTTTATACCATGCATATTAAGAGAAGGAAAACTGGTGCCAGTTAACCTGAATATACTGTCATAAAAACTACAGTCATTCAGGAGCTGCTTTAGCAGAGGATCAAATATCCCTGTGTTGAATATCTACCTTCTACAAGCAATCCAGATCTTAGGTTGCTGTTGGACTTGTTACTGTTCTCCCTTTTATCTCTTCTATTCCATACTCAATTCAGCCCTGGTTATTTATATTAAATCAAACTCTAGAGAACATGACTGTGGGTGAAGCTTGTCTGTGTTAAACCTAGAATGAGAAATCATGGTGGCCGACATAGACTGAGCTTGCAAAAGGATATAGTAGAGGACGTCATTTGCTCAGTGTCCTATACTTAATCAGTGGTAAAGACAAAGCTGACTCCAAGCTTTATGAGTTCCTGTACTTTGGCCAACCTCTAATATCACAGCGCCTCTTCAGGAAAAATCTCAACATACGTTGGCCTGTGTTGGTCCAATGTGATCAAACATCACTCAGTGCCACTCAGACTTTGCGAGGAATTAAGAAGCAGCAATGTGAAATTATCGAGAGATACTCTGTTTGCTTTTCGTTTTCCCTAGGATAAATCCAGGAGTCTCTCCTTTCTTGATTTTATGTTGTGCATTTGAAAGTGTTTTTGGAGCAGATCAAAAAAAGAGAAAGCTAGATGTGTATTGCTTTATGTGAGGCTATTCTGAGACCTTGGGTTGCTTATACAGCAAAATAAAGCAGTTCTGGCTTCTTTCTTTTCCTTCAAAGATCCTTTAGGAATTAGTCTGGCAATTCCAGCGCAGGAGAAGGGCTCTTCCTTTTCTAATCACCTGGCTTTATTCAGCTCTCCGACTCACTCAGAACCTCCCAGTGTGTGCATTAAGCAAAGGTACAGGATTATGTTTGTTTAATAATACAGTGGTGTCTTGCTGAACAACTGTAATTTCCATGTACTTATTGATCTTAATTTATAATGCCATTAGCTTTCTAAACTGCCATTAACTAATGATGGGCTCTGTAGGCTTAACAGCTCTTTCAAATCAGTTGCTGACAAGTGGGCCCCAGAAGCATTTGTCAAAAGGGTAATGGATCCCTATCAGAGTAGCAATAAATTAGGTTATAGTCTTATCAAATTAAACAATGGATGAAGGAAAATTAGCTATCAATAAAAATCTATAAAGCCGCCCCTGATTATTCCCAGTCAATTATATCAATTAGAGATCAAACAGTGAACCCCCTGCAGTACGTTAAATAGAACTAACCGGGGCCAAAGGCAGCCAAATTGTGTTACAAAATGCAACACCATGGGCAGCTGTAGGAGATAATCATTCCTGTCATTGACAAAGGAGCTGCTTTATTAGAAAGCGGGACATGGCCTGCGGGCAGGCTTCTGGCAAGAGGACAAAGGCTCTGCAGTGAGAAAGTGGGGGAAGAGGCTTGAATCTGGCTCCTGGTGTGAAGAGTGTGTTTCTGGCCGATAGCTCTCCCAACTTTTGTCATTTAAAGCAGGCTGAGCTTCATCAGGTTCTGGTGAGATCTCTGAGAAGTGACTTTGCCAGGAGATTCCTGTCTTCTCTTTCTCCCTTCATTTTTTTTTTAAGCTGTGGTATTGATCTTTTCTTTGCTAACAATATATGATACTTTAAGAATGTAAACTTGTTGCAGTGTCATTATGGCCCAGACTAATTTAAGGCAAGATAGAAAGGTGATGCTGAGCAGTGATATTCCAGTATCTAACATAGTACTCTGGAATTTACAATGTACTCTGGAAATTCACCCTGAGACCTGAAGATGTTTTTCCCCTCTCTGACTTGTCTTATGTTAAGTGTTTCAATCCATGGTAGGACAAGTGTTCTCCTTCCCCTTTCACATGACATGCAGAACCAAATCAACGCTCTCCATAAGGTCTCTCCCTTTATGAGAGTGGGTTGACCATAGGCCATCAGAGCACCTGGTTAGGTATAGCTTCAGGGGATGCAAAAGATCACCCAGTTGTACAAGATAATGTCTAGAAGGCCCTAAATCCATTATTACAAGTGCACTCTAGAGTCGTCTATCAATGAATTTATTGATAGAATGAAATTCCAGGACATAGTAACAGGATAGTACATTCAGGTACCTTAAAACTTTACAGGATTACGAGGGCGTAGGCTAGATGTAGAAGTTTGGATGTGACTCTTCGTATGGTTACTGGATGTGTCCACCACTGTGAATGAGGACATGTATGTACCACTATTGCTGGCTGGACCCCTCTCTGACTTTTAGTGTTGTGGTAAATCTCTGCTAAGGAACCACTGCTCCTGGAGGGATGTGCAGGCTGTCAGTCATGTCCTGTCTCCTGCTTTCTGTCTGTAGAAAGTTATAGGCTTTTTGTAGAGTGCTTTGTGGCTGTGAAGTGGGCAGAACGATTTGTGGGCCATTTTGCTTCACGAGCTCTCCGTGTAGCTGCCAATGGCTCTGGAAGAGTAAACTCAGTGACTTAGGTGGTCCCTTTTTATTTCTCCACTCCCTTCTGATTTTGGTCCTGAAAGAAGTCTGTCTTCCCAGGATATGGACTTTCATATTAGGCGGTGGATTGCTGCTTGTCCTGGGGCAGAATTTAGCAATTATTCTGCTCCTGGACCAGGACTAGAACTACATTACAGTGGTCATTATTATTAGTAGCACCAGTGGAGTAGCTGCATGTTTGTTCCTGCTGGGAATGTGGGACCAGATTTTGGAGAAAAGGAGCATTTTTAAAATTAAAATATTGTTTTCTTCTGCTTTCTCTTACAATTAGATATCTTTCTCTTATAAACAGACACAGTACTGAATGCCATTTCCCCTTTACACTCACTATACAGTTCACAAGTTGTAAAATGAGGCATCTAAAGTAGGAAATAAAGAAGATAAGGTTGACAAAGTGTTGTATATAAGCCCTTTTGTGATAACACTTCACAAGGCGGTCCCTGTTATGGTTTACAAAATGCTCTGCAAAGCTCATTGATGTTCTCTCCCTTTAAGTGAAGTTCTGCCAGCAGGAAAATGGGACAGTAGAGTTGTGGGCAGTGCACTGACCGTGTTGATTTAATCCCTAATGTTCCACTTTCAATCACTGTACATAAAAACTTTTCTTTGCTCCATCCTTAAACTTGGTGGGTAGCCTGTGAGAAGCAAAGATTAGAGTGTGAAGTCTCAAGCTGTAATAAAGCCTCCAGAGTACATACGATCTCCCTAAACTTCACTGCCTTCCACTCAAACCATCAGCATATTCCTCTGACTTTGTATTCTCTAACAGAGACTGTTATCTGTGTGCACGTGTGCTGTGTTTCTGAAAAATTACAAAACAAAACACACCCCACACTCACGCTTCTGCCCACAAAGGAGTGTTGAGAGAACAAGAATTGATTGATGTTATTCGTACTGCATTAAGCAGTACTGGAAGGCTTTCAAATGAATGGTGATGAGACCAGACTTGACTAGAGTACCTGTAATATTTTTGCTGAGCAAAGCATTTACGAGATAGAAGTGAAGATGATAAAGTTCATTCCTGAAGGAATGCCAGTATATAACTACTCAGTTTTTTGATCCTTTTCCGCCTTTTGAATACACTTCATTGCATATCTGAGGGTTACCTATTTCAAGACGTGAAATCTCCATCCCTTTTGAAACCAAGCTTATGTGTCAGTACTTGCAGGGTTGGGGTGTGACTGAACACTGATCTATAGTAAAGCCAGCAAGAAAAGAGAAAGGGCTGGAATATCCACTTTGAAATTTCCACTTCTGACATCTTTTTGTTTATTTATTTATTTATTATTTATTATTTATTTATTTATTTATCGTGTGTGGACAAACATCAGTATATAAATAGGTATAGGAGTCATTCTTCCTGTTTTCTAACTATCAGTAAAACAACAAAGAGAAGGGAAGCAAAATAAATATACTTTAATTCAAACTTGCAAAATGGCTATATTCTTAAAACGGAATATTCAAAAATTAATACATTTCAAAAAGCACTGTTTTTTTAGAAAGAAAATATTTTTATAACTTATAAAAATGCAATTCATTTTAAAGTAATATTGCTATAGAAAATTGGGAATGATCTGTGTGTAATACAGAGCTTTGGCAAATTTTAACCTGTAGCCAAAGTAGGAAATAAGATATCCTCCTTCAAATATATTAAAAAGGTATTTTGAAGAAAGAGGAAATAAATTATTCTATAACCGATGGGAAAGGGAAAGAAATTATGCTCTAAAGTTTTTGCAAGACTATGTAGACTACATAGGCACACCTTGTGCTTCTCCCCACAAAAAAAAAAAAAAAAAAAAATTGCCTAGGGTAGCTGGGGGAATATCCCTCACTGAAAGTCCTAAAGAACAAATTTCACAAATATGTGAAAGAAATGGGAGAGAGAGATGATGTCTCTTATGGAAGAGGAAACACCTAGCTGACCTAATTTGATGATTCTGTTGTGTAGATGACCAAACAGAAGCTCAGAATCATTGTTAGTAACTGTTCTAAGACCTAATAAATTATAAGTATTAACTGACAACATTCAAAGAGGCAAAAATTCCAGTTCTGAGCATCTGAAATATAATCAGTCATGCTGCTCCTAATAAGGCTTATGCTGGAGTTGAAAAAAGTCAGTTGTATCCATGGACAGTTAAGTAGAACATAATCTGGACAGCACTGCAGAATGGAAAATATGATCAAAAATACACTTACAAATTGCTGTTATTATTAAGACTAATTGATACAGAGGAGAGGTGATGTTAGATGTGGCCTGGGTTTTCCCTCTCATCTGCAGGCTTTTTTTTTGGATATCCTTGATAACCTCCGTAGGGTGAATTAGCAATACCAGGGTCTCCCTGCAGATATCTGAGCTTCATTGCTAACTTTGATGGCTCTGCCGGCTTGATCTTAATGACTTTTCAGAAGTCAACAGGAATCTAGGATGCAAAAGCTCTACTGTTATAGTAACAAAGATTTAGAAAAATTGAAATATGATTTTGCAGATGATGCTTTGCAGGTAAGTCTTTTTCAGGATCTTGCACTCAGCAAATACAAGATGAACCCATATGAAGACAGTATGTTCACTACCAGGACAGGATCTGAGTCTCCAAAATCTTACCCCTTATGTGCCTAATTCTTGTTCAGACTAATGATCCCAATCTATCAACATAAACACTTTTCCTATATGAGAATGGATTGTAGTTGTTCTTTCTCTAAGGCTTCTTTCCACTGCCAACATGATAGAAAGGAAAAACAGGCCCAACAAATTAAGGTATTCATGGCCTTCATAGGTATTTCAGAGTCTTTGGGGTATTTCTTTTAATGGTGCTTCCTTGGGGAAGAAGGGTGGAATTCTCCCCTTTTATACAGAAGGAAAAATTGTAGGAGAACTGAAGGCCATGTCTTTACTCATAGTCTAAGTAGTGCTCCAAGACCAGCTAGCACGATCTGTTCATTCTGAGACTATAAAATATTTCTCTCCTCCAGACTAGGATGACCACCACTGGATTGCCTCTTGAGAAGGTTCCCAGGATTGCCAGGCTGTGCTTGAGAATTTTTGGGGTAACACCTAGCTAAGCCTAGCAATTTAACACTATAACTGGTAAAAGTATGGTGCCTAGGAGCATGCCCCGGAACTGTTTATTATTAATGGTATTTCATTGGCTAAAATACAGAAATGCCCTGGAATTAAATTTGTTTTAGGCTTCACACACTATTGAAGCTCTGAAATCACTCAGCCTGAGGCAGAGCAGGGAATTAGTTCCTCTTTTTCCAAGTTTCCTAAACACTAGTACTTCTGTTTTCTGAGCCAAGTCAAAATATAAATATAACTCTATCAGATTATCAATTGTTTTCGAGCAAATGAAGGATCAAAAGAGCAGAGAATTAGATCGAGTATTCAAGCACACAGATTACTGTTCTGTGCAAAGTAAGTGAGGTGTGGGGTCATAATTATCAAACTTTTTTTCCATATTGCCTTTCAAGTCTTTGGAGCCATTGTCCTATATATATTCCAGAGTAATAGATTCACCTTTCCTAAAAGAAAGAAAGAAAAAAAAGAAAAAAAACCTTAAAATATTAGTCTCTCAAATTCTTCCTTTTTATCTTCTAAATCTGCTCACCCTCATTTCCTGCTCTGACAGTATTAGCTAGAAGACTAATGGGCAGCCAGAAAGCTGTTAACGACAAGAAGTTTCCTAGAAAAACTTTCGAAAACAGCCCAAGGACTTGAGAAATCTGAATTCACAGTGAGACACTGTCCTGCCTAATCCAGGGTCACTCATCTTTCCCTTTTCTTGGATCATCAGTGCCCCTCGAGGGCTCCTCTCTGGGCCATGAGACACAGCATTAGACACCCGCATGCACTTGCAGAGAAAGTAGGATTGCATGTAGAAGGGAGAAGGGACAGAAAGTAATTTAGCATCTGGAAAAATGGATTGTGAACATGCAGAAGATGCTGCACCGTTAAGACTTCTTCTCCCTTGCTCTCTCTCTCTTTCTTTTATTAAAGGCCTGGGCAATTTAAAGATAGAGAGGCAGTGTATCCCTCTTAATAGCATTGCTGTTAATCTTCTCACCAGTCAGCTTTCAGCTCTAAGTATCGAACGCACAAAAATCCTCCTCCTGTCACCAGCTGCGGTTAGGGAGTGACTGTCCTCAGGGGCTGCGAGCCTTAGAAAAAAAAAGGAAAAAGGGGAAAAAAAAAATCACCACAGAGAAAAGGCAATAACAGGAGTCTGTTGTTGTCTAACCTGCCATATAAATGAAACAATCAAAGAAGACAACAAAGGAAACTCCACTAACATCCAGAGGCAAGAACAGTTTGCTGTAATATATCCTGGCTTGGGGAGCTATTTTTAGCCAAGCCCCTCTTTTATTTATTTATTTATTTTAGCAGACACAATCTCTTTTCTAATTTTGATTAAGAGATGGTAAAAAAAAAAAAGAAAGAAACACTAAAGAAGAGAGGTTGAGAAGAATATGAAGAGTCAGCCAGTTACAGGAAAAAAACTGAATTAAAACAAATTCTTGTGTGTGTACAAAGGATAAAAACAAAAATTACTTTGAATCTTTAAGTAAAGGGAAGTTCTGATATTAGCCCTTTCCAGATGGCTGTTATTGCTAGTATTTATTATTTGTATTGTGATAATAGTAGAAGCAAGTGGCCCAGAACTCTCCTTACCCTTGGAGCTGTATCCACATAAAAGGAAAAAGTGGTTCTGGCCTCAAATTTATATATGTGTATACATATATATAGTTGTGGGAGTGTGTATAAATATTTAGCATGTACAAATACGTTCATGCACATGTACAAACATGCACATATCCATACATTTAGTGTGGTATGTTAGGCATAAATAGCACACATATAAATTACAATAAAATCTTTTTTTAAAAAAAAAGTTTTCTGAGATTTAGAATGGAGTCAGTTTTGAGATTCCTATTTTCACGTTTGGTTCCTTAAACCAAGATTTTTTTGATGTAGTTATGGATCTCCCAGAAGAAAGAAATATTCCCCATTCACTGTCAAACCCTGAATTAGCAGCATTAGAGGAATGAACCTGTGTAGTAGCTTAAGGCCATTCAAGTGATTTATGGTTGCTACTCACAACCAACACCAGACCAGCAGGACGTAGTTAGAGTATTTGGCTTGTAGGGTGTATCCTGTAGATCTTCACAAATTATTTGTGGTCCTCTGCTCTATACTCCCACTATACAGGCCAAACACTTAATTATGGAGTGAAGTTTCATTTCAGCAATATCTTCTCTAACTTTAGAGAAGTAGAATACAGACACCTGCTTTTAAGGTAGTTGTCTAGACTTCCTTTATAGCATTTGGAAAGAAGCGAGAGTTTCTCAGGTGCAGTTCTTTAAATCCGTTTTAGATTATGCCTTTTTGGATGAAAGAGATAATACCCCAGAAGTGTTACATCTCTCCATAGATGGTGGGTAGGGAATCGACTGGGACAAGCTCAACTGTAGGTAGATGGACTTCGTCCACGGTATGTTTTTACTATACTACAGTGTTTTACTATATACATTTTCAGAAGATGGGATGATTTGTGCCCTCTATAAAGCTATTTCAAGGACCTGAATGTTACAGTACAGTCACAGGAGCTGTGGTTTGAATAATATCCAACTGAGTTTGGCCAAAGTGGTCTTCACATCAGAAGACAAAAAGCCAAGCTTTTCTCATTAGTGTCTTTACTTGAGTAGCAAGCACTTGGGTCAAATATGTTTGTGGTATCTAATGTGCAGCCCTGAAATGGCTCCTAATCTCTAGAGAGGAGCATGTCTTCATGTGCCTTTGGCATTTATCACACTCAGAATATGTGCTTTCTGGATAGCCCTTTAGGGACCACCTCCACTCACTGTTTTGGGAATATATGCCCCTAAGTCAGGCACCGTTTATCTTCTCCTTGGAACTGGAAGGTGACGTTTTATCTGTTCATGCCCTCAAGTCTAGAGGTCACAGGTTTGACACCATGTAATGGCCATGAGGGTAGCCACTGCACAGTGAATCTTCAGTATAAATCCCTAATAATCAGGTAACAGCCCCAAGCAAAGCACTAGTTATTAATAAATTTTAAAAATAAGTTGGCAGCTCAGAGCCATCAGCTCCTTAAAAATCTAGCAGCCATCTTCTGGAAAGTTATTTAGCAAAAGTATAGCTTTTCAAAAAACAAAAAGTTCCTGTTGTTCTGGCAGTTTTGGCTGAAAGCCAAAGAACTACAATGGTTTTCTTGCTTCTGGAAATAAGAATTGCTATCCACAACTATGTTGGTATTTGGGAGAAAAATCTTGCTGTAAGAGGATTCTAGAAGGTAACCGCTGATTTACATAGAAATACCTCAATATTAAAGGCAGCAGTAAATGACAACTGCTAATTAATAGAGTATGCATGTTAAAGATAAATGCATTTTTGCCATGCCCAATGGGTAAATAGTGTGCATACCATCCCCTCTAGTATCCTCTATTAGTGTGCTTATAGCCATTTATTATTCAAAAGACTCACATCCATTGCACCCTCATTCCTGTTATTAATCATTCATTAGCCCTTGATAAAATCTTGAGAAATCCATCCCTTTATATTAAAAGTGTGACCAAGAGATTGACAAATCAGGTGTGGTGATAGAAAGACATCTATTTCACCTGCCCCCAGTGAACTTTTAAAGAAATGTTTATTATGACTTTGTCTAATAATTCTAGAACAGTGTGAAAGGGAAGCCACCAGGACTCTTGAAAACTACTCAAGAAAACAGACGGATATCATGGGAAAAAAAAAAAAAAGTGAAGGATGCAAGAAATATAGTGTTATCACAAGCTCAATGTGAGTGAATGCAAATACTTATGCGGCTGAAATTGTATTCGGGCTGTTTCTCAAGCAAGAATATTGGGAAATTTGAAGTTACAGTGAAGTCTTCAGGAGTAGTGTCTGCTGTCCTGTTTCCTCACATACAGAGCAGTTTGAGAGATTTGCAGCTAAAAAGGCAGGTATGCATTGGAGTCTGACATTTCACTGGTGATTCTCTAATGATTTAGATGCAAGTGGTTACCTCCTCAAACAGGTTTGGGAGTCAAGGATGGAAGCAAGAGAGATATCCTTGCATTGAACACTCCTGCCGAAGAGATAGATGTTCCTGAGGCATATCAACCCAAGAAATAACTTTAGCAAGCACTTTCTTGAGGATTGTATCAAGAGAGCGACTATCTACTAGATCCTGCATCCATTTCTCTTTATCTCCAAGCTATATTTGGATCCAAAGACCGTTTCTGAAAAAAAAAATAAAAATATGCAACTTCTTGCTGTCATTTTCAAGATCAGAAGACAGAGCTCAGCTTGGACCACCTACCTGTCGATAATCAATAAGTGATTCAGACACTCACAGATCACACCCAACTGAGTGGTGTTGAGGGACCCCCATGAGCCCCTCATTACCTGTCATTATTGCTGAGTAACGACCTGTAAATAGGTCAGAAATTTGCCACTTTGACACTGCTGCCTCCTTCCTTGAGTGAAGTCACACTGTTCACGCAACACCAAGTCCTAAAATAATTAGTTCTACATTTTACATCTACATTTTCCGTAGATGGCTGCTGCACAGCTCTCTGCTCAGTTGCTCTGTGCTTTCTCCAGAAGACTCTTCCTATTGTAGTAAGAGCTTTATTAGGGATTTGTATTTCTTCCACTTTTTGCCTGCATGAGACATTTTTTTGTGTGTTATTTTTCTCATTAATTTTTTGCCGATCTTTTGTAAAGCAAAATGTAGGAAGACTTTAGCAGGATCCAATGTACTAGATTTTTATTGCTTAATGATTTTAATGTTAGAGCTGACTGACAATTTCAGGATTTTTTTTTCCTATTGATTTTCTTTATATGATAATATTTTGCTACAACAGAGTTTCCATTTCCAGAAGTTGCTCATTCCAGTTTTGCAGTGCCAACTTGTCTGGTTTCAACATCCTTAAAAAGGAAGCTTCAGCTTTAACTATGAAATATCCTCTGAAAGTAAAATTTATAGTATAAAAAAATACATATTGAAATAAGGTTTGAATTTTAAGTAAACTACTACAGTTGATTCAGACTAGTTGTGAGGAACTGTTACTTCTCACCTTGTTGTTTCTGTTGTTATTGATGACATTTTTCTCTTTTTTTTTTTTTTTTTTTTTTTTT
>JAVCKT010017992.1:0-13527 GCA_032273925.1 Rhynchotus rufescens
GGATGGCACATAAATGAAGCTGGCTTTTGCCATGACATTTTTTTCTCTCTGAACATCAACTACTGGCAGAAATAGATGAAAACATTTTCTCACTCCTCACCGCCTGTTTACATTTTCCATATGCTGGATTTTATGATTATAAGGTTTTAGATTCTGAGTTTGCATCTTGTATTTTACATAATAATGAGTTTGTGTCTGAGGCTGAGTTGATACATGAGAAAGCAGAACCACCACCACCACCACCCAGAAAGCGGAAGAGCAACATCAGATTAAAAAGGAGTTCTGAGTGAGCTCTTGACATTTTTTTTTTTTCAAAATGCATCTTCAAGTTGTGTTTTCTGCCTTGCAAATGGTATCTGCTTTTAGTGTGTATGGAAGGAGTCTGTTTTCTTGTTTTATAGCTCTATTTCCAGCTATTTCCTAGTCAAAAATTTCCTAAAGTGACATCAGTGAGATTTTTCATTGTAAATTAAATAGTCTAAAATGGATCATTCAGCCTCATAAATTCTTCTTTAGAGCCCTAGAGTCTTTAGAGCCCTTTTCCACTTGTCAGCATAGCAACTTCTACTACCTGTGCTGACTGTAAAAGTGTAGCTGCAGCAAAAGGAATCCTTGGGTAATGCTTAACCACCCCTATGTTTTCACAGTTTGTTTCCTAACTACAAGGAGTTTCTCTTAATAAAGAATAATATGTGTGCCTATGTAATAGGGCTGTTTCTAGAAAGTTAGAATAGATAACTGATGCGAGGTCCGTTCCAGCCTGAATTATTTTATATCTTACATGGATTAAATAAAAAAAACAAAACACACGCAAACCAAACTTGCTGTCCTGTTTCCAAAAATGACATATTTATTCACAGAGCATTTCCAGTGTGTTATCTGCATAGGTTTCAAATAGCAGGGAGCTGTGGCAGACATTGTGGCACCTGTGTGGGTGAAGTGGTCCTTTAACATCTGTGCAGCATACAGCAATGTTCTGTGAGCTTCTCTTTCCTCCACCTCTCAAGAGTTTCACTTAGAACAAAATTCAAATAATTGGTCTTTGTAGTCCCCAAGACCCCAAGGTCTTTGAGGATGCAGAGGTCAAAGTCTCCTTTCTCTCTCTCTTCTTTCTCCTCTCAAATATCTTAATGACTTCAGAGTCACTTTTTCGCCATTTCTGTAGTCAACTTGATTCTTGCTTTTAACATGTCTACCCATACAGGGTAGATAATAGATTCATCTACTCACTAAGACTTGGTTAGTTCAAACCTCCTCTCATCCCTGTCCCTCTCCTTTGCCTTGTGCAGCAGAGCTTTTGTGAAGATCACTGTGGCACTGAGCAGAGAACATGAATCTCTCATATGGAGGAAACATATCTCATACCTCAGAAACTCTGTGATCAATTGCACTCAACCTGAGTTCACATATTTTTGTTGCTTGTATATAGACTTTATTAGCTGACCTAAGAGGAAGACTTATATTTCAATGCATGTTCTTTGAAGGAAGAGAAATCAGACCATTTCAGAAGGTCATGCCAGGAAGCACTTAATATCTGTATTGTTTAAACAGCAAAAGTAGAATGTCTCTGAATAAAGATCTCCAGTATATTAAAGCACTTGGCTTAGGGTAGGTATCTGTGAATGTATCATCTTGCATAGATTCCTAGTCTACAGAGACATGGCCAAGCACTTCAACAACAGGAGTTTCACAGCTCCTGGTAGACAGGCTTGTAATGGCACAGTATATTGCAGAATATCCCATTAGTACTGTGGCATTGAGTAAGAATGTGGCTCTCCTTTTATGAAGAGCTACAGGAAAACTCCAGAGGCATGGAATATGTCTGAATTCCTTTGCTTGAGAACAGCTGTAATTATAATGAGCTTTCAAAAATACTGCTGCAATAGTATTCTGTTTTCTTCCTCTGTCTGTGATTAGACATAAATGACTGAGGCACAAATCTACCTTTCCATTTGAGAGGAATGTCAGTTCTCCAGCTATAGGGTGAATTGTCACATGTTTATTAAGAAAGGGTGAATGAGAGAAATGGACTTCCTTTATATGTTTACCCAATTTGTGTCCAGCTGCTTTAAGAATACCCTATTCCTGTTCAGTATCTTAGCAGGGTTTGCTAAATCCATCTGTTCTATAGCGGTATTATGTTAAGCACAAAATAAAGAACCCCAAGCAGGCACCAGCTGCAGTTATCAACAAGCAGGCTATTGAAATCCACTTACTCTAGCTTACTAGACACTTCTGAGAAAGAAAGACCATTCTAATATAGTTAAGGCTAGAACAAGCTTGTGTCTCCTCAGATACAGACAAGCAACCCTGATGATCCTAGCTGGTGGTCTGGACAGCAAGAAAGGGCAGGACAGTTCTTTAAAAGCTCCTTTGACTTCAATGGCAATATGAACTTAGGCATGCCGACCGAAGGATTTGGTCCCATGCAAACAATGGGAGTATGTGAAACTAATTATCTGTCCATTGAGGGTTTCTCCTCCACCTTCCCCCCTTCTAATTTCTAATGAATGTAGATAATTGCTGTGTTCCCACTAACACACAGATTAGGGCTCTGGGATTAGGCTATGTGATTGAGTAGTTAATACTAAAGGTAAACGCCTCTGGTGTTCCTGTTAAATGCATTCTTGCTAGTAAGTTAAATAATCAGTCTACTAAAGCATTACTAAAAGATTTAAATACTTGTTTTGGAGACTTCTAATAGATTTCAATTGTTTCTGACATACTGTGACGTGCTTCAGAATGTCCACTTATATACAGTTTGATTTCTTTTGATGATTGTCAACTTAAGTTACTAAAAAAGGAGAGCGTTTTGTGTAGGAAAGGGGGTGGAGGGAAAGAAATATATTAGAAACATGAGTAGGTGCCCTGGCTTGTCCATCAGTCTTGGCATCATTCTATTTATACATTTTCTAAAGGATTAGAAGTAATCAGTTCCAGAGGATGTGCTCTGCAGTACTGGCAGCATCTACTTTCTTGGCAATCATTCCAAATATTTTATACAGTTTCATATTGTCTTATGTAGTACTGAGTGCTGGCAGGTTTGATGTAAGCAGTGTTAATGTTTTAACTTCTATGGCGCTAACTTTTTTTTCTGCTGTGGTGCCCTGAGCTTTACAAAGCTCAACTCAGAGAGAGTGCTTGCATGAGAGGAGCTCTGGGATCACCCTCCTGGGAGCCTGGGTCTCTGTGTCGCTCTGCACATCGTGGTCATATAGGTGAACCCCCCCTTCCCCGCCCCTCAGTGTCTTTTTTGAGGAGAGCTGAATACTGAGCATCACCCACCAGGATAAGGATCTACTGCTCCCAGGCAAAAGGGGAGGAGCATTCCCTGTACACGTGATCATTACACCTAATGTGATCATTACACTCACATTTAAGGCTCTTTTTATCTACCAAGCGATAAATAGCAAAGTCCTCCCATCCCCTTTGCTTTACGATTTGCAGATAAATAACTTCTAAGGTGTGATCTTCACCATGCATTTACAGGTGCTGCTGTTGTTGAGTCATATTCAATCTGCATTACTTCATCAAGGTTACATTTATGAACAAATTTAGGGAGCAGGTTTTCAAGACTGTGTCCCCAAAAAAGGATGTGTGAGAATTCAGTTCACTGGATGGGAGTATCTGTCCATATCTTCTATAGTTTGGGTTTTTTTTTTTCCTGATGCATTTCTGTTGATTCCAGTGGAGGTGCTTGCAAGAAGAGGAGTAAGTCAGGACAATAAGACAATAATGGAATAAGAGCTAAGAACATGACATAGGAATATAGCTTAGTTTTCTCAAGATGAGAAGTATAGCATTGGTTAAAGAGAACTCTCTAATCCTTGAGGGTTAAGTCTGTGGTATTGACAAAAAGAGCAAGGACATGTAGCATCAGGAAATGGTTTTCAGTAATAACTAGCAAAGTTATGGCATTAACAAAAAATCTAGGTAATACTGTGAAGAAAAAAAGAAATAATTGTTTCTTAATATGGCATTTGCCTAAAGTAACATCAATGTTGCTTGAAGTAATGCAATTTTCATATCTAAAATGTTGTAGCAGAGGGTATGTCTATTTCATTTATGTTTGTAGAAACTTAATCTACAGGAAAAGATTTTATAACAGAATTGGAGGTTAAATTTCATTTGCTGATTTAATAAAAGCTAACAGGATGGATTTGGGGATATTTCATTAATCTTTCTTTCCTTTCAGTGAAAAGGAAATTAAGTTCAATCTAGTTCAAACTTTGCTTCACTATTATACAATAGACTGCCAATGTCCATGTTCTCTCTGGCAAGTTAAAACCTAATTAGTCACAGAAAATTCTTCCCTGATCCTGTCACAGCGAGGCAGGAAAAGCCTGGGCTGCAGACAAAGAATTCAGATGCACTCGATGCTTTGCCGTGGCTCTTTTTAGTGCTCGTGCTTTCCTATACACTGACATAACTGAGAGCAGGGAGTTATCTTGCATGCAATGAGGTCAGTTATATATTGTCTTTGCAAAATACAAAGAAGAGTTTTTAATGTGAATTAGTGCCTTTATATCATTTCTTGCTCCTGTTTTAAGGAAGCAAGACTGGGTGCTTGGGTAGGGTTTTATACAGTGAGTGAGTTGATCGGCTGGGTCCAGCTGGGATGGGCACAAGGCTGCACCAGGCTGCAGCTTGTTGAAGCTCCCCTGCCACAGCCGCACTCAGCCAAGCTCTCCGGGCCTGTGCTGGCTGCGGAGACTCCCGCGATGCTCCAGCTTGGGCAGTGGGAATAGGTGGGCTGGCCCCACCTTGCCATAAACTGCAGCAAGAGGGATCCAGCTGCTCTGATCACCTCCTAGCCAGTTTGAGACCAGCCAGTTTGCAACTTGGCATTTTAGCATTTCTGAATTTCGAAGAAAGGGATTGGTTTAATTTAGAAACAAAATGGTATCTGGCAATTCTCCTACCACTTATATAAAATAACATTTGTTCTTTCGACACTCTCGATTACACCTAATAAAAAATAATTAGCTATTAAAAATACCTGCCCTTTCTTAATCTAGGCTTAATTCTAATAACTACAGAAGAGTTATGCTGGGGCTGAATTTGGCCCATCTGACATCTATGTTGTCCCATAGAATATTGAATTTCGAGTATCCAGTGGAATTTTCAGGGCACACATTGATCGTTAGCTGAAGAAAGGTATTTCACCTCTGGAGGCAGGATTGTATTGCACATTCGACACAAGTTTTTTGTTTTTTTTTTTTCTAAAGGATTGCTTTAAACTTCTCTACATGGCTAGGTCAGAGGCAAAGTGTCAAATTAGCTGGAGGGATGAGCTGTTGTGGTTTGTATTTTGACTGAGATTTTCAGCAGAACCTAATGACACTATCTCACGTAACACCTCTGAAAATCCCAGCTGTCACAGTAAGAGCTTTACAGTGAGCTTTATGAAGGTAAAAAGGCCTCTGTGGTATAACCCAAGTGCAATCAGTAGTAATTCTAGTCCTTTCTGAAATTCAGCAACAAAACAAAAACCTTAGGTAGAATTTTAGCTTCCACTTCTGTCTCTGATCTGAGAATGGGTATCTATTTGGAGGCAGCCCCCTCTCTCCCTCCCTCTTCCCCCTTTATTTTTTTTTTAAAGATAGTATGTGGAAAAGAGCTGAGCAAGGCTACCCCTTTCTACTGCTCCTAGCTGCAGCTCTCATCCAAATTTCTCTTAGTGCTGCTCACCCAGCACTTACACCCCTCGTACTCGTGACTGAACTAGTGTAGGTATGCTGCACCATGCAGGGGATTATTAGAGGATTATTTTGAGGGAATCCTGTGGGATTTGCTTTATGAAGACTTCCTTTTTTTTTTTTTTCTTCCCTTTCCAGTGTACCCAAGCTATTTCTGGGAAAGATTTCTCTGGAACTGCTTGGTTAAGCATTTGAATGCCTCAGGCTTGCGAACAATTCAGTCTGTGACTTAATTACAATATTAAACTGCTGAAACAGAAAAAAAAATAAATAAAATAAAATAATAAATTGAGAATAAACACATAGGCTACAGTAACTCAGGGATTCATTGTATTATTTATCTGCTACTGTAAAACAGAATTTTAAATGGATGTGTCATGAGGTTTTTTTATTTTTTTGTATGACTGTTAAAGAACATACTACTGTGGAAGATATCAGCATTCCAGGCTTTTACTATATTTGATTATAGCTGATAGCAATCAAAGTAATTTTACTGCCAATAATAACGTTGGCTGCAGCTTAATTTAATAGTATGGAGTTTAGATCTTATTTATATCATTCTTCAGATGTTGATAACTTTAAATGTAACTACAAAATATTTTTGCAGAGAAAAGTTAAAATATGGGATATTTATTTTACTACTCTGGCCTCACTGCTTAAAAATGTTCAGACTACACAAACATTTTTATACCAGTTGTTTTCAAGACAGCTTTTCCATGGAGCATAGGACTCTTTCACGATATCCTGAGAACTGCTAACAACTTCAAAACTGTGAAGCATATAATGGGGGAAAAACATTCCAGTACTTGAAAAATTAGACTTCTCCAAATAACACTGTAGTTCACCAAAAGTAAATAAACAATCATGGGGAAAAATAGTGCCATTAAATGATTATTTCCACATCCTGTCTGCTTTTCTTAGTTTGCTTGTCTCAGAATTGCGCTATTGCCACTCCAATTTGCTACCACCAATTTTGATAGTTACTTCCGAGTTACACCATAGAAAAGATCAGATTTTCATCTCATTGTAATTATGGGATTTTACCACTGACTTACCGATTTTGCTAGTGATTACCTGATAGTGATCAGCAGGGACTGACCAATGTGCTGCACAGTCCGTGAGATGTATGCCATAGCTGTGAGTGCTGAAGTGTATGAGCCTAGGGCTCTGTTTGCTGTTTTCTTTTGATTTATACTCACAATCCAAAAATTTTGGTTGTGGTCCTTTTATTGTTGGGATATACTGTCTATTGCTCTGTGTTCAGTGCTTGTAAGGTTGGAATGAGCAAGAAGTGGATGGCAGTTGCTGTATCTTGCTGTGCTTTCCTTGTGGTCTACTAGACTGTCCTGAGAGCTGATCAGAGTGGCACTGAAATGGTCTCTTGTAATTTCTTATTCTCCACACACTAATTTTCCTGTTTCCTGTTCACATACTGACACTAGTTCTAAATTTTGGAGAGGGAAGCATGATGTTTTCATGCTTTCAGAGTGCTCATTAATTCTGTTATCAGAAAATAATGTTATTCCATGTTAAAGAAGAGGAAGCAGAGTCAGAAAAGTTGCATGTACGTTGCTCAGGAAGAACCTGATGTCAGGGGCTGGCTCTGGGCTCCAGGCCATCCTTGAGTTTGATCCCACATTCAAAGAGCTGAGCCTGGCTTCCTCTCCTGAGGAGAAGAAAAGCTCAGGAAAAAGCTCAGTTGTGCTGTGAGATCAGGAGGCTCACGCAGGGTTGTAACATGGCAATAGGTCAACAGTTGCTGCTGTTTGCTTCTACAAGGACACTAAGGCAGCAGTAGCCCAGGGAACTGCTGTTCCTGTCTTGCCCATTTCTGCCCACATTGTTGGGAGGAGAACCAGGACAAAGAAAAGCCTTTTATTTATTTTTTAACTTCTGCCCCGCCACTCTTCTCCCTCAATACTTTTTTTCAAGATGAGGTTTCTAAGATGACCTGTCCACAGTGTCATCAGACAAACATGCAAGAGAAAAGATGAAAGTGGGGAAAGCAAGTTGTGGAGGATAAGCAAGAGAGTGGTAGCTCCTTAAACCAATATTGCCAATAGCATGTCCATGTTATCAGATCACTAGGCTCTGATGTACTCTGCAGAAAGTGCCTGATAAGTGGTTTGGCAACCTCTAGCCAAGACCTGAATATTAGCTCCATTTCCTAAAGCTATCTTGGCTGCGATAAACACCCAAAGACTCTTTAGGGTTGGGGGGCATATGAGTAAAGGGATAAAGGGGAAGCAGGAATCAGGGTCAGAGGGGCCAAAAAACTCCATATGCTCATGGGCCTTTTGCACAGGGACTTCCTTACTACTAGCTTTGGAGAATGCTGGAGAGAGAGAACCCAAATCTGTCCCCTCTGCTCATGTGGGGAGTTCCTATTTCTGTCTATCCTCCCGCCAGGATGATATGGCAGCAGTAAGCCCTTCTAGACTCATCTAACTACTGTATTCAAAAACTCTTGCCAAATGAAGTTAAAAACAAATAATAGAAACATCAGTCGCCTCACTCTAGAGTGAATTACCTCTCTCCTTTAATAGACTTTGTGCTAGAAGACAGAAAGAATTGTGTATTTAGTTCTAAGATTATTAAGTTACGTATATTATATGCTTCCTGAGTATTAGTAGAGTTTATAACTGAATTCATCCTATCCATGCTCTGGTTACGTCTAATGAGGATAATTATTACATGGCTTAACTATAATTCTGTATTGACTCTTTTGTGCATGAAAAGCTTTTGTTGGCAAGCATCAGTGGAGAGCTTCAACAAAAGACATCTTTAGCTTGTGTAAACATTGTTATTTCAAGGTCTCACCCTAACCTGCTTTAGGCTAAGTACTTTCTCCTCAATTGAGTTAATATAGCCAAAATGATATAAGGATGGGATTAGATACTGGCTTACACCACAAGGAAAAAAAAATAAAAGCAAGCTGGAAAGGGAAAAATGCAGTTAATTCCATCCTGTCAGCAGTGGATATTAAAGATTATTAGTTGGCACTCTCAATTATGTGTGAATCACAATAGTGGTACTGTTACTTTTCTATTTCATTTTACAGAGGCAGGTAAATGGTATCATCAGCAGTGATGATTTGTTGCTTTCAAGGATTTCAGGTTATATTAAGGTGTTTGAAAATTTCACGGTAAACATCTCTGTGTAATAAAATATCTCACTTTTTACATAGTCTTAGTCAATGAGCAGAAGCTAAGAAAACTTCTGTCTGTCAGGAATTTGGCTGTGGCTGTATTTTTGAATATGTTTTTTGAGGTAGTAACAAGTTACTGCATTTGGTAATTCTTAAAAGGATAAACCAAGGAATATAGCTCTCTTTTTGCTGCTTCCCTCTGCTGGATAGTGCCAGTAGTGCTTAGTTGTGTGTCTCAGTAGTAGTGACAACCCGAAGTAGTAGTGACAACCCGAAGAGATTTCTCTTCACCATAGGAGTAGAGAAGCAAAAAGTGGAGATTATATCAATAAGAATGTTGTTCTGACTCCCACTATGATTTTTTTTTTTTTGAATTTTGAGGTTAATTAGCAGTTATAAATTTATAATATATATTGGCAGTTGTAAAATTGGTAGAAGTTCATAGGTATAGTACTATTCTATACTATTGGTTCAAATGGTATCCAGTCTAAGGCTTTAATTGTGGAAGCTCTTTTGTATAGGGGGAAATGGAGCAGGGCTGAAGCTCCTGTGGGAACAAGCCCTTTATAGGCACCTGAAGCTATTTTTACTGCTGTGGCCTAGAATAGACTGATGGCAGGGCAAAGAGCTGTAATATGCAAGAAGACAAATTAATTATTGGATATGAATGTTGAAAGGGGTGTTTTTAATATAGTAAGCCTCCAGAGCATTGTCTGTGTTTCACTTCTTTTCATAGATTTGCACGGCCAAAAGACTCTTCTGTGATAATGCAATTTGACTGTCTGGCTGCTGTTTCACGACCAGTAACAACAGTTCTTGAACTACAGCATATATTTTAGGAAAAAAACTCAAACCCAACCTTCTAATCTTGGTTTCCAGTTCCCAGTGAGAGAGGGCCTCCCACGATACAGTAACCTTCCTGTGACTGAGTCCTCTTGTGCCACTTTGCTCCCCTCACACAGTCCCACTTCAAGATTTACACATCCAACTTCATTTTTCAGCCGTGAGACCTTGACTTTCTTTGTCTCCAAATTTGACAAAGCCAATTGCCAGATCCAGGCACCTAAGCAATGCTTGAAGTGGAGCAGCCTGGGCAGTTCTGCCCAGCTGTCAGAGTGTCCAGGCCTAGGATTTTGCAGCCTTTAATTCAATTGTCTCACCAGTCCTACCATAGAGAAGGACTAGTCTTTTGGAGACAATGGTGCAGCTGAAGTTCATCTGAACAACTGCGATGGTCTCCTCAGTTACCTTTTCCCAAAGTCGTAAATGAGGCCTTTGCTCTGTGCATAGATGCCAGACTTCAGAGATGGCTGTAATGAAACATAAGCCATTTGTGCCAAATATATGAAGAAATGTAGACTACTGCTCTAGGCTCTTAAAAGCATTTACCACTATGTTAATTTTTCATTTTTCTTGGGTAGAAACTTTTTCTTAGTAGACAGCTAGCTAAGAGTCTTCTCCAGAAATCCAGCTTCATTTAAGATGACCATTTTAGATTGCAGCTATATGAAACTCTAAATATTAATTTTGTCCTCTAAAGAAGGAAGCTGAAGTTTTGTTAAATGAAGCACAAAGATATATAAATCATACTGTCATTAGATTTCATTCCCTGGCTTCTGCTTCTTCAACTTCTAGAAATGGATCGACAAATACATCTGCAGACAATGACAAGAGTTTAGTTTTCAGTTAAATTTAAGAATATGAGAAATCTCTTTGTCATTGTTGTAGAGATAGTCTGGGAGGCAGAGAATAGAGAATGAAAACATCTTCGGTTCTCTTCCATAACTTGGGGTACAGGTGACCTAACTCCTTGAGTAAAACCAAATAAACATATTTTCCGTAATGGAAGAAGCTGATCCAATAAAACTAAACTCTGTCCTCTTTGTAGAAATTTCTTCCTCTGAATGCATGCACCAGTTCTAGCCCTCACCATTTATTTGCTTCTGGTTTAGGTTAGAATTCAGTTTCAGTTTACAGAAATCTCCTCAAACTTCTACCAAAGGTTTTCCGCCTGGTTTGCATTGAGGTTAGAATTTACAGCAAGAATGAAGAGCTCAAAAACAATCTTTCTTGTATTTTTGTTACACATTGTTCTTCAACCAATAATCTATTAAGCTGGAGCCATCTTGAGTGGTTACTTTTATTTCTATTGCTAATGCACAAGTAGGACTCTAGTCTTCTGAAAAAGACAGATCTCTCTTAATAAGCATGTGAATTGAGTGTCTTCAGTCTGGAGATCTGCATAGTACACATTTTGGGTTGTTAAGTCAAGGCCCCCACTACAGCCAAATCTCCTGAGTTTCTGCAAGGCATCAAGCTTCAACACCCTGTAATAAATTGGAGAGCTGTTCTACAAATGAATGAAAAGCACCTACAGAGAAAAGGGCATCACCAATATCTTTAGTCCTTATAATGACAGAGAATGTCATTACAAGAAAATTGAAACTCCTGGATGTTCCTGGGCGCTGGACCATGCCACATGCTTCAGAGCATGGCTGAGCAAAATAAAATCTTCCTAATCCTACTAGAGTGAGCATGGGAAGAGACAGCTTCTAGACCTACTACTAATATGAGCAATAACAGGAATTTTTCCCTCACCTCTATCTTGTCCCTTGCTGTCACTATCGTCAGTGCTTCAAAGAAAGGTAAGAAAACATAACAATCCTGAAACTTCTTATACAGCAGAACACTGAGTCAGAACAGTGAGAAATAAATATTTTAATTTAAATAAATATTGGTACTTATTAGACTACCATTTAAAGTTACTGGGAAACTGGTGAAGGCATTCCTTGAAGGGAGGATAAAGGCAACACCAGGGCTTTTGGACCATAGTGCATGAACGAATCTAGTGAAGAATTCTGAGCTAACGGACCACACACCATGTGTCATGTTCACACTGTGATCCCAAGGTCATATGGATTAGCTTTACCTTGTTTTTATACAGACTAGATAAATAAGAACACACTCTTGAAATTTAAATAATTGCCAGAAAAACCCCAAGCTGCCATCTCCTAGGTAGCTATATGCAGTCTGCTGTTGCTCTCCCAGCGGTGTGCGGAGGGTTTGGGTTTTCAGAATGTCTGTGGTGTGAGCTGATCAGGCAGGAGAAACGAAAACCTTTGTGTCTCAACAAGGACTTTGCAAAAAAAGTCAGTCTTGGGAAGGGCAATTTTCTCAGCAGGTGCAGGGTATTGCTTTCTGTTGGCACAGCAGTTTTGGCTTGGCTAAAATGTATGTTTATCCTATGTAACTCTGAGTGTAATAAGAATGCCAGCAAAAACCACTTGGATAAAGAAAAAAGGAAATGTTAAACCTTAACTCTGCATTCTCAATTAAATGATTACTGCTTCAGGATGAAATTGTTCTTGATTCTTATTGTAAACCTTTCAATTTCTTACATAAATAGCATGATTATATTTACATAAATAGTTGCACCCTGGAGTAAAACAATCCTATTGTACACAAAAATCCTATTAAAATTCCCTGAAAGTACTTCCCTATTTTGAATATGGTCTCTGTTATGCATAAAACCAGACCTCCCCACTCTTTTATTATTATTATTCAGAGCCAAATTCTGACTTTAGCAGCATACACTAGCACACAGAATTGTTCCTTTAGAATTCTCTCCAAGGCTCCAACATAAGAAAACACATTTGTAGTTGAACCTGTGATCATTTAGAGTAATATAATATACTTCTAGGTTTTCTGGAACCCTGTAATGTGTGTTTGGACATGAGATAGCAAGCATATCTGAAGGTATCTGATTCATTTTTGAAAGAAATGGTTTCAACCTTGTCTTCTGCCAATAGCCTAGCTTCTAGGTAGGAAGGAGTCTTAGCTCACAGGCTACTCTAAGTTTTAGCTACTCTAAGTTCCCAGACTCTCGATGGATATTTCCCCCTGGGCAGAGTGATGCCAATATATAAAGCCTGAGGTTTCAAAATAAGATGTAAAGTAAAATATGTATAAAATATATGTAAAATAATATATATGTAAAGTAATATATGTGTTCTCTCTGAAATTTGAATCAGGAGGCAGGCATTAGTGTTTGACCGTAACGGCAAAGCAAAACGTTACAGTAATAGTGTTAAATAAGCAAGTACCTTTGGATCAGCAGCTTACTGAATCAGACTATACACACTGTAGGCTAAAATAGGGAGACGAGTTGAAACTATAATGGTGCTGAAGAGCTGGCCATTGATCCTGCTATTTCTCCACGATTTGATGTATGCAGACAATTAAACAAATATGTTTGTTCATCGAAGATTACCTCTGGAAGATACAAATGAGTGTTATGAGTAGAACTTCAAGAGTAATTGATAAAAGGTTTGATTGCTGAAGCAAAAAAAAAGCAAAAACTGAACTACAATTAACTTAGAAATTGAGGAGTTTACTCAAAATAATTAACCCTTTTTAATTCCATACTTATGAAAATGTGCATTCTTGCAGATTTTATTGTTTCAAAATGAAATAAAAAGAATTATTTATTAGGAAGTAATTTCATTTCTTTTTTTTTTTTCCTTTTCAAAACTCAATTTAACTAAATCACTCTGAAAGTGTTTTTTTTTAAGTTAAAAGTTTCAGAAAGTACAAAAGCGAGATCTATCTACCACAAAATCTGCTTCCAGAGAGAGAGAGAGAGAGAGAGAGAGAGAGAGAGAGAGAGAGAGAGAGAGAGAG